>JAUMJL010000756.1:0-138845 GCA_033558185.1 Dromococcyx pavoninus | reverse complement strand
TGTGTGAGATGCCCGGCGCGCATGCGCAGTGGTGCGTGCGTGGCGCGTGTACAAACGGGCGGGCGTGCGCGTGGGAAGTTCACGGCGGGGGAGCAGGGGCGCATGCGCAGTGGAAGCTCTCCGGCAGAGGTGGGGGGAGCGGTGACGCCGAGTGCGCATGAGCGACTGGAACTCCCCGCTGGGGGGAGCGGACGGGGGGGGGAATAGCGGAACTGGGCGCGCATGCGCGATGGTTTGGCAAGGGGGCGTGGCCAGGCGCGCATGCCTTTGGGCGCCTCCCACTGGGGGGCGGTGGTGGAGCACGGTGCGCATGCGCGGTGGGGGCCTCGCCCAAGGGGCGTGGCCGGGCGTGCGCGTGTTTTGGCGCCTCCCCGCGGTTGGGAGGGGGAGAGCGGGGCTGGACGCGCATGCGCGGTGGAGCCTCCCTGCTGGGTGGGGTGGGGGAGACACCCCTCCAGGCCCACGGAGCGATCGTATTGGGACCGAACATCGCCTTCCAGAGCCTGCAGTGACCTGGCCACCCCGCTGCAAGCCTTGATCTCCCGGGGAAAGGTTCTCAGTGCAGAGCCAGTCTGGAAAATCGCCTTCATAAGCATTGGGTTATGGGGATGTGAGCATCGCCCAGGAATGTGGGATTGTTGGAGCCGATTTGGTCAAGAAGTGTTCATCAAAGGAGACAATTTGATGATTTCAGCTCTACTGAATGTTTATTTCAAGGCACTGACTGCATTCATCTCGTCTTTGCAGGTCAGAATGGCATCAGACGAGGGAAAACTCTTTGTTGGTGGACTGAGCTTCGACACCAACGAGCAATCGTTGGAACAGGTCTTCTCCAAATATGGACAGATTTCAGAAGGTGAGGCTGCAGGCTGAGCAGTGGCAGCTCCCGGAATGTGGTTGGATGCATGGGTGCTGACAGCTTTTCTCTCTCCCCAGTTGTTGTGGTGAAAGACAGAGAGACGCAGAGATCCAGAGGGTTTGGGTTTGTTACTTTTGAAAACATAGATGATGCAAAAGACGCGATGATGGCCATGAACGGAAAGGTAAGGAGGCTTGGAGTGGCTTTTTTTCCTAAAACACAATAAGGGAAGCATTTCTGTTGGACGTTGTTTAGAAAAACAAATAAATGCTAATGTGTTAAAGTAAATAATACAAATTAATAGAGTATAAATTACTAAAATTTAGTTTGTAAGACTGAAAAATAGCAGCACTTTATAGTAATACCTGTACATGCTGATGAAACTTCAGTTTATTTGTGTAGTTGGCTTAGTTGTGACATGAAATAGAACTTTTATCTTTTTAAGAATTTGTATATTCTGGTCCTGCTCAGCTGGTAGTAAAGCTATGTAACTTGCTAAACTTGCTGTTTAAGAGTTTAAATACTAAGTTGGTGTATTTTTTCCTGTTTTAGTCTGTGGATGGACGTCAGATCAGAGTTGATCAGGCTGGGAAATCATCAGAGAACAGATCTCGCGGGTACAGAGGGGGGGCTTCAGGGGGCAGAGGCTTCTTCCGCGGTGGCCGAGGCCGGGGTCGCGGCTTCTCCAGAGGTGAGTGTTCCTGAAGGACTCGTGGGTGCCTCAGGTGGGAACGGTGTTTGTGGGAACACCTCAAAAACCCTATTATCCGGTGCCTTTCCAGGAGGTGGAGACAGAGGCTATGGCGGAAGCAGATTTGATTCCAGAAGTGGCGGATACAATGGTTCCAGAGACTACTATAATAGCAGGTAAAGTCATCCGCCCGCCTACGCTGTTGGGAAGCTCTTGCAGTCCCTTGTCTTTGATGGAAGAGGTGGTTGAGCAAATATGTTTCCCACAGCAGGAGTCAAGGCGGCTATGGCGACAGGTCCTCAGGAGGGTCCTACAGAGACAGCTACGACAGTTACGGTAAGTCCTGGATCAAACGGGAATGACGAGTCCGTACGCTGTAGGAACTCTAAAAACCTTCTGACCCTGCGCTCGAGCCTGGAAGCGCTGTAAGGCTCGGTCGGGCTGTACCGCTGTCTCTGTTCTGCCCTAAGAACCAATCTCCCAGGCTTCGGATGTGGTTGTGCCGTTAGATTCCTAATTTGTAATGCATGTGTAGGAGTTGCTTGGATCTAAAGGCCAAAAAAAAAAAGCAAGTTTTTAAATACATTCCTTGAGCTTGAGACTTAAGCCAAAACTCAGATGCCCTAACAGACTTTAATCAAGGGTGGGGGAGTTCTCTGACGCTGTAGCCGACCTAGCGCTAGCTTCTGAAAATAATGCAAGGGAGTAAAATGCTGGAACTTGTCTATGCTTCAGTGCCTTTACAATTTGTGCCTGCTTCTTGTCCTCAGCTACACACAACGAGTAAAAATCCTTCCTGACTCAAGATCGTCCTTCCAATGGCTGTATTTATAAAGATTTTTGGAGCTTCGCTGAAATCGTTATTGTGTAGTACATCTACTTGTATTTTCACTTTTGTAGTATATTATCAGTTCTAATCTTGTCAAACACAGCCTGACAGCTTCTGATATGAGATGGTCTGATTAGACTTTTCTTTTAAGAAAGCTCTGCTTTCAAGTGTTTTTAAATCTTTTTTTGAAAGCACTTCAGATTTTATTTTATCCGTCATGATGAGCCAAGGTGTTTTCTTTTTAAAGTTGGGGCCCCAATTCAGTTTCTTTTGAGATAGAAAGGACCTTTAAATCAATGTTCACTGGAAGCTGAACAAGCTGTGGACTTACCTTTTTTTTAAGTGCATTACCTTCGTCTTTTGTAACATTCCTTTAGTGTAGCAAGGTAGGAATGCAGCCTGGGTACAGATTGGAAGGCAAACCACCTTGATATATCTAAAGAGAAACTTGCTTGTATGTTCAACCTGCATAACGGTATTTTTACTGTTGTAATGATGTAAATTACCCAGAAAATAGACTTGCAAACTTACCATAAAAGAGGTTCTTGAAAATGTTTATTTATATTGTCCTTTTTTACTGGAAGAAATATGCATATTCCATTGATATTGTATTTGAAGTGGTAAAAGGATTCTTGTATACAGTTTTCTTTGGCTTTACGAAGCCTATTAAAAGACCGTCTGAAATGAACTCTGCTCCTGACATTTACATTTCATTGCACAACACGGTCCTGGAAGATGAAGAACAGGCTAAATCAAGCAGTAGAGGAAGCCAGAGAAGAAGAACCTAGCGATAGTGTCAGAGCCGAGCCAGATCTGTCGACCTGGTGCTGGAATTTTAATCTTTAACCAGTCTTGCCATGTGAATTTGCCTGCCTGCTGTCACACAACAAACAGTCAGCCTTGTCTAGCGGCAGAGGGATGTGCTGTAGGATGTTCTAGAACAGCCTCAGCCAGCAGGAGTGGAGGGAACGCTGGCGTTGGGTGTAGGATAAACGGATATTTCCTTTAAGCACTGAAATAGCCTGCGTTGAGAAGCTGTAGTGAAGAATCTGTCCTTGTGTTAACGGGACTAGTTATAGCTTGACAAGTGTGCAATGGGTAGGTAAACTGCCGTAACTAGCTAGCTTTGTCATTGCCTTACAAGTTCTAAGAATTCTTTGCTAGCATATGGAAACTGCAGTGTCCTTGGAGAAAAGAAGTGTTGTGCCTCCAACAGAAACCTCTGAGACGAAAGCTGCTCTCTTGGCTAGTTCATATGTGGAAATAGTCCTGTAATTCGAGGTAACTCCTTTTGCTCATGTCCGCATCCTTCCTCTTGTTGAGAGCTCATTTGAAAGTCTAATGTACCTGTGAAATATTCCTTTTTTTGACAAAATTTTGGTCAACTGATGGAAAAAAAAAATTGTAACCCATGCCGAATGCAACCTTTGGCTTGTGGCACAACTGGTTCCACAGATCAGAGTTGGGCATGCAGTCAAGTCTTGCTAGTAGGTATGGAAGCAAGATGGGAAACGAATTCCCTGACTCGATATGTGTTCATCTATTGAGACTCTTCCTAGACTTCATTAAGTTGCTCACTTTAATTGTAGCTTTCTTTTGCCATCCTACTTGTTGCCATTAACTTTTTCCCATAGCCCACACTTCCTAAGCAGCCATATCAAAGTGGTTAACTCTCTGCTTAGGGGATCCAAAGATACATTGGCTGGCATTTCAAAGGCAGCAGCCGGCCCCTGGAACAGTTTTCCCAGACTGTGCTTCTGTGGTGTGATGGGTTCAGCAAGTGGCTTGTGAGCCCCTCGTTTATCCGATGTGACTCTGTCTGGGGGAGGGGGGTGGCGATGTGAAACCTGTGTGTGATGACTTCGTTAATGCATCTTTGCTTTGGCAGGCTGAAGAGATGGACACTGGAGATGGAAGCTAAGTGAGGATTCTGAGGAAGGAGAGTTTTCCAAGGAAAAGGGGATGAAGACATGAGTTTGCCAAGCAGGTAGCGTCTCTGCTTTGCTCCTCACCCTAGACTCTTGCCTCCATTACTGTTGGTCAGTGCTGTTCCCCCAGGGGCAAAGCCTGGCCAGGACTTTTTTGCAGGTGAAAATGTCCTACACTGTTTTGCTCTGTTTTTAAACATGTCCTTGTCTAAACTCACTGTCTTTGTTCTCTTTCAGCAATGAGATGTGTCAGAAGAGCAAGGACTGGAGTGGTTGAAGAACTTTGAGCAGTGCTGTTGTGGTTTTTATATCGTCAACCAGTTGAACAGGGAAATGAGAATAAAACAAATGTGGAAAAAATGAATTTCTGTGGTGCTTCTGTGGGGGAACAGGAGAACACTGGTTGTGGCTGAGATGTAGGATAAGTGTTAGTGGTGCCTGGCCCAGTTAAAGTATAAAACTGGTGCTGTTGTGGTTGGGGATGCAGAGATGATGACCTTTGTGGAAGGGTGAGGTGTAAGAAGAAACTTAATTGCATCATTTTAACTTAAGTGGTTTAATAACATGAAGCTTGTGCCATCTACAAAGCTTCAGTAACGAAGAAGCCCTTTAAAAGGGGTCTGTCTCAGCAATGTCCTGAACAGAGAGTTGGAGTTTGAGCTGTGCAGGAGCTGCCTCTGCCATTGGAATGGCGACAAATACAAAAGTCTGATGGACAATTAAAGCTTTTTTCACCTTGGATGGGAAGGGTTGCTGGCAGAACGCTTCATGTTAATGATTGTTTTCGTGATGGAGGTTGAGGGGTGAGGTTTCTGCTGCACCCAGGAGTGGGTGTGCATTTCAAATGTGGCTTCGAGTGGGACAGCAGACTCCCTACTCTGTGATTGGTGATTTCGGTGTGTTTTAAGTACCTTGGTGAAGATAAAAGTTGCCCGATTTCCTCTCTCTGGGGGGTATTGGCAACTCAAAGCAATCTTTACAGCTTGGCTTACTTAGGTAAAAATTAGCTGAGACTTTGGGAATGAACAAATGAGTTCTGGCTTTTTTATGTCCTGGGATTTTCTAGGAGAGCGGTTTTGCTGGGGCAGGCACGGGGAAGAACGGGCGGCCGAGCGTTGTGACTGAGGGGGGAATGGGGGCCCTGGGGTGGCGGGTGGTCGGGGCTCCGCCCCCTCCTGAGACTCCGCCCACTTCCGGAGGCTCGTCCCAGGCCCGGCCATGTTGCGCCCCGTCGATGCTCCGCCTCCTTTCTTGAGGCCCCGCCCCTTCCCGGTGCTCCTCCCTGCCGAGCCCGGCCCTGCTGCGGAGCATCCGGGCTCCGCCCCGCCACGGCCCCGCCGCTTCCTGAAGCCCCGCCGCTGCCCGGTCCTGCAGCGCTACGGCCCGCATAGGCCCCGCCCCCCGCCGAGGTTCCCGCTCCGCATTGGCAAAGCGCCCCAGCCTCTGATGGCCACGCCTCTTTCAGAAGCCACACCCCCTCCCGGTGCCACCGCCAGGCCCCGCCCCCTAGGCCTCCCCGTCCCGCTCCCCCGCCCCCCTCCCCCGTCGCTCCCGGCCATGCTGCGGCCGCTGCCCTTCTGCTTCCTCCTCCTCCTCCTCCTCCTCCTGCTGCTGCCCCCGCACCCCGGCCGGGCCGCCTCCCCCGTCTCCCCGGCCGCCCCCAGCCCTCCGAACGGCACCGAGGCGCCGCGGGCGGGCAACGGGACGAGCGCGCCGCCCGCATCGCGGTCCCCGCCGGGACCGGGGCCAGGGCCGGGTCTGCCCGGGGGGCCGGCGCTGCCGGTGCTGAAGCGCGCGGGGTACGTGCTGAGCGCCCTCTGCACGCTGGCCGCGCTCTACTTCCTCCTGCGGGCGTTCCGGTGAGTGCGTGTGCCCCGTGTGTCCCCGCCTTGTCCCGTCCGTGCCCCCCCCCCCTTGTCCTGGGCCCTCTCTGTGTCCTCCCCACCCCGTCCCGATGTTCCTTGCTTCGTGTCCCCCCCCCTTGTCAAGGTTCCTCCCCCCCCGCCTTTCTCCTGTGCCCCCCTTGTCCCAGTGTCCTCCCCCTTTGCCCCAGTGTGCCCCCCCTTCCCCAGTCCCATCCCCCCCGCTTTGCCCCAGTGTGCCTCTCCTTGCCCCAGTGCCCCCCCTTGCCCAGTCCCATCCCCCCCTTTGCCCCAGTGCCCCCCCTTGCCCAGTCCCATCCCTCCCTTGCCCCCTCCCTTGCCCTGATCCCTCACTCCCAGCCTGGGGCCGAGCCCCTGCTTGCCCCAGTCCCCCCCCACGGCCTGGGACTGTGCCCCCACTTGCCCTGGTGTCATTGCCCCTCAGCCTGGGGCTGTGTCCCCAGTTGCTCCAGTGTCCCCCTGGTCCCTTCCCAGTTTGCCCTGCTCCCCCCCCCCCCAAATCCTGGGGTTGTTCCCCATTTTTCCCTAGACCCTCCCTCTCCCAGCCCGGAGCTGTGCATCCCTCTGGCAGCACCTGGAAAAATACTGCTGTAAATTCATCCCGCTGTTAATTAACCTGAGCTAATTAGCAGCCATAAGGGCTCGTTTTTCCCTTGGTGTGCTCAAAGGCCGCGCTGTGGCCGCGCGCTCACTCTCTGCTCCTCGTGTCCCTCAGCCCCAGGTCAGAGGGACCCAGAAACGAGCGCAAAACTCGTTCCAGGTTGAAGAAACCTCAGCGGAAGAAGTACGGCCTCTTGTCCAACTACGATGAGAACATCGAGATGGCCTCGCTCGACAGCGACGAGGACACCGTGTTTGAGACGAGGAACCTGAGGCGGTAACGTGGGCTTTTCTCTTTCTGCAAGGGGCTGAGAGGCTTCTTTTCTAAAAAAAGTGGGAGTTTTGGCACCGATCGTGTAACCAGATCAACTTTTCCGTGTTGGCACACGGATTTTAACTCATCTTTCTTCATTGTCCGACCGTCTGTGTCACGGTTTAGCCCTGACTTAGCTAAAATCGTGCAGTTGAGCTCCCAAATTCCCTTTCCCTCACCCCCAGGGGAAGGAAAAATGGGAGGAAAAAGGCTTGTGGATTGGAAACTAAAACTACAGCTTTAATGAAATGTTGATTATAATAACAATAATAACAATAATAATAAAATTCAGTAGCTAAAATTGTTCAGTTGGGTTCCCAAATTCCCTTTCCCCCACCCGCAGGGGAAAGCAAAAATGAGAGGAAAAGGCTTGCAGGCTAGAAACTAAAACTACAGCTTTAATGAAATGTTGATGATGATGATGATAATAATAATAATAATAATAATAATAATAATAGTAGTAGTAATAATAATACAAGGACAATAATAATAACAACAATGACAATAATATAACAATGACAATAATAATATAACAATGACAATAATAATAACAACAATGACAATAATAATAATAATAATAATAATAATAATAGCAACAACAATTTGGTAGCTAAAACCGTGCAGTTGGGCTCCAAAATTCCGTTCCTCTCACCCCCAGGGGAAAGGAAAAATGAGAGGAAAAAGGCTTGCAGATTGGTAACTAAATCTACAGCTTTAATGAAATAATAATAATAATAACAACTAAATATACAGCTTTAATGAAATAATAATAATAATAAGTAACTAATTCTACAGCTTTAGTGAAATAATAATAATAACTAAATATACAGCTTTAACGAAATAATAATAATAACTAAATATACAGCTTTAATGAAATAATAATAATAACTAAATATACAGCTTTAATGAAATAATAATAAGTAACTAAATCTACAGCTTTAATGAAATAATAATAATAACTAAATCTACAGCTTTAATGAAATAATAATAACAACAACTAAATCTACAGCTTTAGTATAATAATAATAATAATAATAATAATAATAATATGATGATGATGATGATGATGATGATGATGTATTTGGGCTCCCAAATTCCCTTCCTCCCACCCCCAAGCGAAGGGGAAAGACAAAACCAGGAGGAAAAGGGCTTGTGGATTGAAAACTAAAACTACAGCTTTAATGAAATGATGATGATAATAGTGATGATGATGATGCAAACAATTAGAAAGTAATGAAGCTCAGGAACTGGATTCAGGGCTGCACAGATCTGGAATTAGGAGCAGTCAGACAAATGAAGTCCTTCAATGGACGTTGACCATCTCGGACGAGAGTGAGACCCTCATGATCTCTCACTTTTATACTGAGCGTGACCTACGTGGGGTCACTTTGGGGTCACCTGTCTGCCCCTCCCTGCAGGTGTGGCCTTTTCTGCCAGCTCAAGGATGGCCTTGGTTACTAGAAAAATAAGTATAAACATTGGCCTTTCTGCATCCCAGTGTCCCAAGTGACCACTTTTAGAGAGAAACTGAAAAACATGCAGTTAGCTTTCAGAAAATGAAGTTATTTAGACTAAGGCTGAGCCAGAGTTGGGAAACCGACCCCAATTTAACTCAAACCATAACAGTGCATCAAATATGAAAGCAAAAACTGCTCTTTTTTAAGTTTAGGGGTTGCTCCCGAGCCACATTACCACTAGAACTCCCCAAAGGGGCACCCATTCCTGCTTTCCCCCCGTGGATCCCAGGAGTCTGGTTTCTCAGGAGGGGTTTTTTAGTGCTGAGGAGGGGTGCTGCCTCTTGATCCCCCCTGGCTGCTCTGGGGTTGGGGTGATCTGTCCCGTTGTACATCCTGGTGCTGATTCCAGCTGTCTTCTCTTTTCCAGGTGATTTGGGACCAGTGGCACCAGCTGCACAGACTGACTGCAAGTCCAGTGGAATCACCTTAGCAGTACTCAATTTTATTTTTGATATTTGCTTCTAATGACTCTTAATTAACAGTACAAACCCTTCCATAGCTGGGGCAGGGGAAAGGGGGCCAAACCTGTTTTCTTCAGGCACCTTTTTTGGGCAAAGGTGGAGCTGCAAGCTAAATGGTGCTGCACTGGGTGCTGTTACCTGTGCAGGGAGAGGCTGAGGAAGACGTGACTCCTGGAAGATGCTCAGCTTTTGAAATCTCACCTCTCTGGACTCGAGTGCTGCAGCTCTGTCTGCTGCCCTATCCCGATTTTCCAGGTGCTCATATCCCTCTCTGCTGACTCTGGCAAACAGCTTGGAAGTGTCAGGCTGATCCTCTTTGCTTCGTGCAGCGTCACGTTACTTCGTTAGGAGGTTTGTTTTTGGCTCTGATCTGGCAGGAGCTGGGAGAGGGCTTGTGGGTGGTGTTTGTTCAGACAGAAAGTAGCTTTGGGAATGAGTTGAATGCATCAGTTTTCTCATAGTGAGCAGTTACAGGTGATAATACAGGTCATTACAGGGTTTACAGAGCAAAGATGTTTACAAGTGGAGCCCAAGGGAGCGTTTCTCCGTGAGGCTGCAAGTGTTTGGGCTGTTTCTGCCCAGCTCCCATGCTGTGTTCACCAAGGAAATGTCCCAGCTCTCATGCTGTGTTGGCCAGGGAAAGGTGTGACATCCACCAGGCTTCTGGAGTTTGAGCTGCTGGCTCTGTCTGAGCTCACCTCAGGAAGAGTCAGTGCTGTGGTTTGGGTCAGAGAACCGTAATTGCTTGAAAAACATGCACTTAGTTTTCAGAAAATGGAGTTTTCTGAGCCAGAGTTGGGAAACTGACCCCAATTTAGTTCAAACCATAACATTGTGTTAGACAGGAAAGCAAAACCTGCTCATTTTTCAGTTTAGGAATTGCTCCTGAGCCACATCACAGCTAAAACTCCCCTGTCTTTGGGCATCCGATGGCTGGAAAAAGAGGACCCAAACCCCTGGGAGCTGGGATTCTTAAACTGGGACAGCCCTGGCTCAGGAATAATCTCTCCTGGAAGGATACTGGAGTTCCATTCCATGTCCTGGTGCTCAAGCTGTGTCCCACTGTCAGCCCAGCGAGCTGGGATGTTTCTGTGTCATTGGGGTTTTCGTTGTGTAGGACCAAATGTGAATGTGTGAGGAGGTCATTGTGGGTGGGTTTGCTGCTGGAAAGGTGAAAACTGCTTGCAAAGTGCTCCTGTTTGCCTCGAAGGGAGAGCTATGGGTGGTGCCATCCTCCAGTCCCACTTCCACCCCAAACTGGTAGTGCCTTTGTTAGGAGAACCCAAGGAGTTTCCCTGCAGGCCGGGGAGCTTGACCTTTCCTTTGGATGAAGACGGAGAATGTCTGTGGAGTGTCGGCTCCTTTCTCTCAGTTCACAAACCTCACAAGACAGGGCCAGAAGGGATCTCCTTACCAAGCAGCGAGGAGAAATGGTTTTGCTGTGGGAGCTTGGAGTCCATCTGCTGTTCTGAAATCCCTCAGGAGGGAATGGTGTGACCCTGGAGCTCGCCCGTGCGAGGGGCAGCATCTCCCTGGTGCAGAGTGGGTGAGGTTTCATGGAGAAACATCACCCCGGGTGCCACCGGTCGCTCTGCCTCACACACCTGCAAAAGATTTTTAAAGATAAATATATATATTTTTAGTAATGCTGTCATGTGAACACAGCACTTGGATGTGCCCTAATTTCATATCATTTTGATCCTTTCATGCCTCTCTTAGGTACTTTCTGCTTCTTTAGTGGATGCTGAGATGAAAGCATCCGCGTTCCTCCGCGAGGGGAGTGGTGGTGGCTGATCACCCTTTTGGTTTGACTCGTGGTGGTTTATCTTGATCCCTCACAGGCTGAGAGGGCTACACACAGGCTCTTAACACCCTCTGCAAAGTTGTTTCTTGCCACATGCAGGTAATGCTGACGTGTCCTGCCTCTGTGTTGTGGCCTTTCTTTATCCAAGGTGATAACTCGATCGTCCTTTCAGGCTCTGCTCTTCGTTGGACAGATGGGGTTTGCAATTTTGAAGCCTCCTTCCCTTGCAGGAGAGGGTGATTTTTAAAAAATGTTAACAGCTGAATGGTTTGGCTCAAAGAGGGAACCTCGAGAGGTGGGTCCTGCCATGAAAATAGTGGTAGGGTTTGATTTTGCTCTATGAGGTATTGGAGGAGAGGTTGATGTGGAGGGCACATAGCAAGGTCCCTGTTTGGGCTCTGTGCAGGTAAATGGTGATTAGTGGCAGCCCTGCAGGGTGCATTTATGTACTGGGATCTCTGCACCATGGATGTGTTCTCAGAGTCCTGATGGCTGTCTCTAAATTCCCTCCTTTAGAGAAACCTCCCCATTTCATCCTGTGCAGAGCAAAATTGTGATTGTGGGGCCGTGGTGTAGCATTGCTGTTCCTTTTATTCCGATCATGTTTTGGCTGGGACAGCTTTGAGCTGTAATCAGTGACCCTGTGTGGCCAATTCCATTTTCCCCTGCAGCATCCTGTGTCCTGGAAGCAGTCAGTAGCCTGGATTTGCTCTTTGCAGGCCGAGACATTACATTCCCATTCCACTCTAAGTCGTTGTTAAAGGTATCTTCTGAGAGGAGGAAACAAAGATGCTGGTGGCAGATCTGACACTCCTTCGAGGACAAATCTATTGCCTGGCACAGCTGTTCTTGCTCCTTTTTTCTCCTGGAAGAATAAATTGGAGCTGTTGCAGCAGTTTCTCCTCATGACAGTGGAACAGTGCATGAGGCCAGCACAGACTTTCAGGGGGCAGGGGGAGCTTTCACCAATACCAGTGGCTTTTAAAGCCTTGTGTTAGGTTTCCATAATAAGAGAACAGCTCAATAGCTGCTTCAGTTATGTTCAGTGTGTTTCTGTGCTGATAGCCTGCTGGGTCTCCCTGCAGCAGTTGGAATTTGTGGTTGGTTTTCAGGGCAGATTTAAGTACATGGATGCAAACACACGTGTGCTCTGAGCACGGGAGGCAGCTCTGCCCCGGGAGCTGCTCCACGGCTTCGGTGCGGGGCTGTGCTTGTATGAACACGTCCCGTGGCTCCGAGGAGCGCGTCTGTGCCTGGGCAGGGTGATGCCTCACCAGCTGCTGCTGCGTTTTTCCTTTCTCTGGAGAAGACCAGGGGGTTACTGGGAGGCTCTGCAGGCTCCAGCTGCCCTTTCCTGCTGGTCTGTGCTGGGCACAGGGTGGTGAGGATGAGGAGCGAAGCGCGCGGATCCCGACGATGCTGCCTGTGCGTGTCACAGGTGACTGCTGGGGTTTACTGAGTGTTGTTTAAGCCAAAGCCTAATTTCCAAAGTTTACCTAATTTCCAAAGTTTACCTAATTGCCTCTCTGATCTCAGAGGGCTGTGTCAGATCCCTGTCTGTTGGTATCGAGCGACTGGGCGAATCGACTGGACCATCAGAGGTCAGGGGGGTTGGCGGAGCGATGCGCGCATCAGCTCTGCGTGGCTCGTCACCCACTTCTGGTTTGTTTCACTGGGACACTGGGACTGCAGTGGGATCTGGAGCATGGAAGTGCTGTGGTCTGAGCACATTGCCACGATGTCAATAAAACAGCCCTGGGAGCACGGAGGAGCTCATCTTTCACCCTCCTGCATCAATTGGTGATTTATTTTTAAATAGGAACCAGGCCCGTATTGATCGGTTGTTTTACTTTCGTTTACAGCCTCCCCCCTTCCCTTGTGTCTTGAAACAAATGAAATAAAGCATTCTGTTCCACACAATTCCTCCCTGGCATTCCAGGTGTTCTGTGTGGCTGGTGGGATGGGGTTTTTATGGAACTTTCTGCTTGGCAGTAGAGTTACTCTGTCAACCCTTGTGTTTGAGATCCAAGCTTCTCCCTCATTGCCTGCTCCTCACCTTCATCCATTATCTCAGCATTTGTTTAAATTTTCTAGTCTTCTCCATTTCTTTTCTCTTTGTTCTTACACAAATCCCTTTTCTTGTTAAGTAAAGGAGCTCCAGGAAAGCTGGGGAGGGGCTCTTGATCAGGGAGTGCAGGGATAGGATGAGGGGAGCGATTTTGAGCTGCAAGAGGGGAGATTGAGATGAGATCTTAGGGAGAAATGTTTTGCTGTGAGGGTGGGGAGGCCCTGGCCCAGGTTGCCCAGAGCAGTGGTGGCTGCCCCATCCCTGGAGGTGTTCAAGGCCAGGTTGGATGGGGTTTGGAGCCCCCTGACCCAGTGGGAGGTGTCCCTGCCTGTGGAACTGTCTGGGCTTTGAGGTCCCTTCCAACCAAACCATTCCATGATTCTATGAAAATCCTTGCAAGGGTGATTCCATCCTCTCCGCAACCGGAACCAATTCACAATTTGCTTATCAGGGAGTTGGACAGGAGAGGCCCTGGGTGGGGGTGTCCTGGCTCCCCACTGCAAAGAATGAAAGCCTGAACAAAGCCAAGGGCGTTCCCTGGTGCCAACACCTTAAAAAGGAGGAAGGGTGGTTGTGTGGATTTGTGGCACTGAAGAAGCACAAAGCCAAGCTCCCCGTGTCGTGCTCTCCCACCCTCTTGGTCCTGTCATAGAATTCTGGAATGGGTTAGATTGGAAGTGACTTCAAAACCCATCCAGTTCCATCCCCCTGCCATGGGCAGGGACACCTCCCACTGGATCAGGGGGCTCCAAGCCCCATCCAACCTGGCCTTGGACACCTCCAGGGATGGGGCAGCCACCACTGCTCTGGGCAACCTGGGCCAGGGCCTCCCCACCCGCACAGCAAAACATTTCTCTCTAAGATCTCACCTCAATCTCCCTTCTTTCAGCTTAAAACCCTTCTCTCCTGCCCTATCCCTGTGCTCCCCATGTCCTGCCTGGGAGGGAGGTGGCTGTGTGCTCCTCCTGCTTCCGTCTGCGCCGTGCTTGAGCCTTGTTCTGGTTGTGACTTCTGTGTGGGCAGGAGAGGGGCTGGCGAGCAGGGGAACCCTGTAGATGGCACTCACAGACCGAACATGCTGGCAGATGGGCACTGGCAACACCTGGTGAAGCTGAAAATCAATCCCAAGTGCCTTAAAAAGGCAAATTTTCCCTCAAGCAGCTGGTGGGAACGAGGGGGAAGGGCCTTCCCTGGGGCTGCATCTCAGCTTTCGGGTGGGAAGCGGGAGGTTTTGGGGGAGCTGTTTGCCTGGAGAAGGTTTTTCCCAGCTGTGGGAGCTGCTCTCACCCCTGGCTCTACCTCAGCCAGATTTAACCCAGCCCTGTTGGTACTTGTTCACGAGGGCTTTTTATGATTCTGGGGCAGGCAAGCTGTTACGATTCCCTAATTTGATTGAATTAGGCTGGAGGCTCCCTGGGAGCTCGCTTCTGCATGGAAAACCTGTCTGTGCAGAGCCCAGCAGCATCTTGGACTGGTCCAGAGCCTTCCATAATCATGGAATAGAATCAGCTGGTTGGAAAAGATCTCTGAGATCGAGTCCAGCTGTACCTGTTCACTCACTAAACCATGTCCCTGAGAAACTCATCCACCTGTGTTTTAAACACCTCCAGGGATGGGGACTCTACCACCTCCCCCAGCAGGACTAAAGCCCAGCCCAGAGTCTGCAACCTTCTCCTCCAAGTCGTGTTTCCCAGCCCTTGTGCCTGTGGGAAGCACGGAGGAGCCTTGCACAGACTGGAGGAAGCCCAACCCCACCACAGCTCTGCACAGAATTAACTGTGGGGTTAATGAATTAACCACAGAAACATGGAATGGGTTGGGTTGGAAAGGACCTCAAAGTCCAGCCAGTTCCACCCCTCTGCCATGGGCAGGGACACCTCCCACTGGATCAGGGGGCTCCAAGCCCCATCCAACCTGGCCTTGAACACCTCCAGGGATGGGGCAGCCACAGCTTCTCTGGGCAACCTGGGCCAGGGCCTCCCCACCCTCACAGCAAAACATTTCTTCCCAAGATCTCGTCTCAATCTCCCCTCTTTCAGCTCAAAACCATTCCCCCTCATCCTCTCCCTGCACTCCCTGATCAAGAGCCCCTCCCCAGCTTTCCTGGAGCCCCTTTCAGTCCTGGGAGGCTGCTCTAAGGTCTCCCCAGAGCCTTCTCTTCTCCAGGCTGAACAACCCCAATTTTCAGTCTCTCCCCATTGTGTGTGTTGGAGGTTGCTCAGCAGGAAGAGCAGGACAGGCTCCTGTCTCCCATCCCTGGCAGGAGGGATGAGCTGCAAACCAAGTGCTTGTTCATTTTCAGGCTCTGGAGGCTGGTAGCTCCAATTAGCACTAATGACCATGCCTTGTGCATGCTGGATTAGCTGCACATGTGTTGCCCTCCACACCATTCTCCTGGCCTTGTTCCATCTCTGCTCTGTGTAGAAACCAGAGCTCTCACCGAGGTCTCCAGCTGGTGGGGGAGAAGCTCAGGTTGGATCTGGCTGGGATTCCAGTCACAAACGCAAGCTGGCGGCATGGATCTGCTCGGAATTTATTTGAACCTCCACTTAAAGTGCTCTCGATGCTTCGGATGCAAATTTTCCTTCCTCCAAATGGGAACTACGGGGCGTTTGCTGAGTGCTGGTAAGCTCTTTTGATGTCACCAGCCTGTTTGCTGCCGCAGCGTTGGACCTCGCCGCCGCCGCGCTCCGTGGAGTGCAAAACAACCTCTGCGGCAGGCGCAGGGGGGAGGAACCACCTCCTGGCTTTCTGCGGGCGTAGGAGAGCACTTTTCTCCCTCTCTGTACTCAGACCTGTGCTTTTTAATGAGGGTTTGTGTGTGAAGTTGGTTTCTTAGGGGGTGGGTGGGCAATATCTGCAAGTTTTCCGGTCGTTGTGTAGAAGAAGAGGTGGTTCCGGTAACCTGGGGAAGAAAAAGGAGGGAAAACCAGGATTTCACTATGGGGAAAGGATCATAAAGTCATGGAATCTTTAAAATTGGAAGAGACCTCTGAGCTCATCCAGTCCAAACATCAGCCCAACCCCACCATCCCTACTAAACCGTGTCCTGAAGTGCCAAGTCCACATAGTTTTTGAACCCCTCCAGGGATGGAGATTCCCCCACTGCCCTGGGCAGCCTCTGCCAGGGCTTCACCGCTGTCAGGGAAGAATTTTTTCCTAATATCCAACCTAAACTGTCCCGGTGGATGTTTTCTGCAGGGATTTCAGAGCCCTTTGTCAAGGAGGTGGATTCCCCTCGTGTGGCAGAGATGTTTGGGTGTGATTGTGGCATTACCTGTGCCTGCAGTTCTCCCTGCCCTTGGCTCAGCCCCCTCACTGAGGTCCCTGTGAACCATAGAATCATGGAATGGGTTGGGTTGAAAGGGACCTCAAAGCCCATCCAGTTACATCCACCTGCTATGGGCAGGGACACCTCCCACTGGATCAGGGGGCTACAAGCCCCATCCAACCTGGCCTTGAACACCTCCAGGGATGGGGCAGCCACCCCTGATCTGGGAAACCTGGGCCAGGGCCTCCCCACCCTCACAGCAAAACATTTCTTCCTAAGATCTCATCTCAATCTCTCCCCTTTCAGCTCCTCCCTCATCCTATTCCTGCACTCCCTGATCCAGAGCCCCTCCCCAGATTTCCTGGAGCCCCTTTCAGTCCTGGGAGGCTGCTCTAAGGTGTCCCCAGAGCCTTCTCTTCTCCAGGCTGAACAACCCCAACTCTCTCAGCCTGTCCTCATATGTGAGGGGCTCCAGCCCTCGGATCATCTTCTCGGTCCCAACACACTGAGCTTTGGTCCTGTCTGTGGAAAGGACATTATTGTGGTTTGAGCCTTGTGTTCTGCTTCTTGACTTCACCTGCCCTCACAGAGCTCACCAGTGCTTTAAGAGTCCAGGTTTGTGAATGAAGGAGAAATTGAGGAACCTTCTTCAGATGAGGAACCTTCTACAGATGAGGAATCTTCTCTGGGGCTGGCTGGCAGCCGGTGTTTGAAAGAACTGGCATGGGACTGGTGGCCCTTCATGGGTGAGGACACTGGGGTGGTTGTGGCCAATGTTGTGAGTGTTTTGGTTTGGTTTATTGCAAATACACTCACTGAGCATCTCAGGCAGAACTTCCACCACACTTTTTCAGCCGTGTTCAGTGTTTCCAGTGTGTGGCTCCGGCCTTGAGGCTCCTCCATGGCGAGAAGCTGGGCTGGTTCTCCTCACCCAACGCTGCGGCCAGGATGGTGGCCTGGACCCTGCAGCCCTCGGTGGGCTCTGGAGCTGTTTGTGTCTCACTTTGTCACATCAGGAATGTGGATGGGAATATTGAAAACCTGCCTTTGAGGCACCTCTGATGTCTCCTCTGTTCCGCTCAGCAAAGCCCTTCAAGCACAACTTGCCAGATCCTTCTATACAAAAAAAATTAGCTTTGCTTAGTTGGCTTTTTGCCTAAATCCTCCTTCTGATCTTTATTTTCTTCCCTTACGCAGCGGAAAGGTGAGTGGAAGTGGCACTTGAGCCACAAAAGCCTTTCCTTTAGAAACGCCCGTTGTTTTTGTTTTAAACATTTTTAAAGGGGGTTTTGCAGGGGAGGCTGGAGAAGCGTTTGCTTTTCAAGTGTCACTGGGGAATAAAAGTAGAAAGGAAAAGAAATGATCATAAATGTACGGGTGAGGGAACAATATTTTTTTTTCTGAGGACCAGAGTTAATTGAAGAAAGAATTCACACAACAATTTTTGCAATCTAAGGATGAGTAAACATTAAAGGAGCTGCTGTACTGGCGGTGCATGCTAATGCGCGACCGCATGCGTGGAAGGGAGGAGATGGCCCTAAAATTAAATTTGAGATGAGCATCTTGGATGTTCCACTTCAGTGTTTTCTTCTTTGCGTTGCCAGATCAGAGACGCGAGCGAAAGCCCGGATCCAAGGATACCTGTTGAGAGGCCACAGCTTCAATGCATCAGCGAGATGAAATCGCTAGAAAACAGGGATGTCGGGGGTGGATCTGGTGGAAATGGTGCTGTAAGGCTTGGGGATTGCTGGGGATTTGGGATTGTGGGCCAGCGGGTTGGGAGAGGGGATTTCTCCCCCTCTGCTCTGCTCTAATGAGACCCCACTTGGAGTCCTGTGTCCGGTTCTGAAGTCGTAGGATCATGGAATTGTTTGAGTTGGAAGGGACCTTAAAGATGATCCAGTTCCACCCCCCCTGCCATGGGCAGAGAGTCCCCGACATAAGAAGGATGTGGAACTCCACTCTGGTGAGACCCCACTTGGAGCCCTGAGTCCAGCTCTGGATCCTCAGCACAGGAAGGACCTGGAGCTGTTGGAGTGAGTCCAGAGGAGGCCACGGAGATGATCCAAGGGCTGGAGAACCTCCTGTACGAGGACAGGCTGAGAGAGTTGGGGTTGTTCAGCCTGGAGAAGAGAAGGCTCTGGGGAGACCTTAGAGCAGCCTCCCAGGACTGAAAGGGGCTCCAGGAAAGCTGGGGAGGGGCTCCTGATCAGGGAGTGCAAGGATAGGATGAGGGGAAAGTTTTTGAGCTGCAAGAGGGGAGATTGAGATGAGATCTTGGGGAGAAATGTTTTGCTGTGAGGGTGGGGAGGCCCTGGCACAGGTTGCCCAGAGCAGTGGTGGCTGCCCCATCCCTGGAGGTGTTTAAGGCCAGGTTGGATGGTGCTTTGAGCCCCCTGATCCAGTGGGAGGTGTCCCTGCCCGTGGCAGGGGGTTGGAACTGGATGGGCTTTGAGGTTCCTTCCACCCCAAACCATTCCATGATTCTATGATCTGGATGTCCTTTGCTTTTGCAGGGTTTCTTATGTGTTTGGGGACCACCCTGTCCCTGTAGAAGTGCTTGCAGACAATTACCAGCAGGTTTAATTAACAGGAGTTTCAGGGATGGAGGCAAATGGGGGGATTGCAGCCCTGGTGCCCATCAGGTTTGTCGTTATCAAGAACAGTGTTTACACCATTTTTGTCACAGAGAGTGGGCAGCACCAGCTCAGCTCCAACTGAACAATGCAACCATCAGGGTTATTTTAAGTACACGAGGTTTTCTCTTTAAAAAAGTGAGAGTAATTAAGCACCAGAACGTGTGAGCAGCATATCAGGGGTGGAATAAAATGCTCCATCACTCAGTTGTTTCAGCTGAAGGCTGCATCCTTTCCAAGAGAAACCTCCTAATTTCACAGCACACAAAAAAAAATGACAGACCAGCAGGTGCTGTGCAGGGGGATGAGCACAAGGGACACCATGGCCTCTTCTCACTGCAACACCTACAAATGAGAGCAGGTGAGAGCTCACCTGGAGCCCTGTGTCCAGTTCTGGAGTCTTCAGCACAGGAAGGACGTGGAGCTGTTGGAGCGAGTCCAGAGGAGGCCACAGAGATGATCCAAGGGCTGGAGAACCTCCTGTACGAGGACAGGCTGAGAGAGTTGGGGTTGTTCAGCCTGGAGAAGAGAAGGCTCTGGGGAGACCTTAGAGCAGCCTCCCAGGACTGAAAGGGGCTCCAGGAAAGCTGGGGAGGGGCTCTTGATCAGGGAGTGCAGGGAGAGGATGAGGGGGAAGGGTTTTGAGCTGCAAGAGGGGAGATTAAGATGAAATCTTAGGGAGAAGTGTTTTGGTGTGAGGGTGGGGAGGCCCTGGCCCAGGTTGCCCAGAGCAGTGGTGGCTGCCCCATCCCTGGAGGTGTTCAAGGCCAGGTTCAATGTGGCTTTGAGCCCCCTGATCCAGGGAGGTGTCCCTGCCCATGGCAGGGGGGTGGAACTGGATGGGCTTTGAGTTCCCTTCCAACCCAAACCATTCCATGAGTCTATGAAATGGAGCACAATGAACACCTCAATGTGAAGTCCATTAAGGCAACAAGGACATTCCCACTGGCTTTGGATGGAGAAAGTTATTTGGGTTTGAATGCTGCTTTCATTAAAATGGACTGAGCCACCAGCTCATGGCTGCGTGTGCCTGCGTGGAAGGAATGGGAACCTTCATTAAGGACACAGAGACCTCCCTTCCTCTAATAAACACAGCAAACGTTTTCAGTGCCCTTTTCCAAGCCAGTTGAGAAGCTCAAATGATGACTGTGGAGGATCTAAAGTTATAACATGGATAAAAACCTCTGCTTCAGAAAGAAAAATGCAGTATCTCAAACCTTTGCTATAAATCACAAAGGGCAGAAACCTAAAACCTCTCTGCATTCTTTAGAAAGAGGAGTTTGATGTGAGAGAAAAGCAGATTAAAATAACACCGGCAAAAATGGAGATCAGAATATAACCTGAAACCAGAGAACTGGAACCAACCCAGGCCCTGCTGTGCCATCAGAACGACCACCAGAGCTCTGCTCGTCCTTCCTGAGGTTCCCTGATTATATCAGAATCATGGAATGGTTTGGGTTGGAAGAGACCTCAAAATCCATCCAGTTCCACCCCCCTGCCACGGGCAGGGACACCTCCCACTGGATCTGGGGGCTCAAAGCCCCATCCAACCTGGCCTTGAACACCTCCAGGGATGGGGCAGCCACCACTGCTCTGGGCAACCTGGGCCAGGGCCTCCCCACTCTCACAGGAAAACATTTCTCCACAAGATCTCATCTCAATCCCCCCTCTTGCAGCTGAAAAACCTTTCCCCTCATCCCATCCCTGTACTCCCTGATCAAGAGCCCCTCCCCAGCTTTCCTGGAGCCCCTTTCAGTCCTGGGAGGCTGCTCTAAGGTCTCCCCAGAGCCTTCTCTTCTCCAGTCTGAACAACCCCAACTCTCTCAGCCTGTCCTTGTACAGGAGGTTCTCCAGCCCTTGAATCACCTCCGTGGCCTCCTCTGGACTGGCTCCAACAGCTCCAGGTCCTTCCTGTGCTGAGGATTCCAGAAATGGGAGCAGAGGGGCAGAATCCCCTCTCCCCCCTCTGCTCCCACTACAGCCCAGGACAGGGGTGGTCTCTGGGCTCTGAACACACGTTGCCAGCTCATGTTGAGCTTCTCCTCCCCCAGCACCCCAAGTCCTTCTCCTCAGAGCTGCTCCCAATCCTTTCTCCGCCCATCCTGTGGTTGTGCTTGGGATTGCCCTGACCCCGCAGCAGGACCTTGACCTTGTTGGACTTCATGAACTTCACTTCCACCGAGGGTGTTTTCGCTGGTGGCCGTGCAGGCCCGTGGTCAGAGATGGCCCTTTGCCTCCAAAGCCTGTATTTTCCATGTCAGAAATAACCTGTAACGAACCTTTTATCGAACGACGGAAGGATTAAGGCACAGTGAGGATGGATTTGCCAACGGGAAGCAGTTGCAGCTCAGAGAACCAAAGCGAGGTCCTTGGTTCTCAACCTGCGCCTGCCCCACCATCATTTCCCTTCCCTGCTCCTTGGTCTTAGGGGATAACCAGGACTTGAATTTCCATCCTCTTAAAAGAGGCAATTTAATGTGATTTCCAGGGGATCCAAGCTGCTCGCCCGCCTCCCCTTCCCCTCCGTTTTTGCAGGTCACCTCTTGGGCAGCTGGAGATGTTTTCCTCCCCCCTCTCCATCCACACGAGCTCCTTTTAGAGGGCTCTTTGCTCTCCTCACTTTCCCACAGCTCAGAGCCATTCTCCCAGCTTCAAAAGGTTTACTAATTACCCTAATGAGGTCAGGAGAGACCAAACGCTTCTGTGACTTAAAGCAGGGGTGGGAGGGCTTTGGAAAAAGGGGAGAGGGGGGGAAATATCTTGGCTTGGTGTCTGCGGGAAGGGAGCATCTCCACCTCAACTCCTTCTCCCCCACCTTCCCATCTCGAGGAATAAAAAAGGGGAAACGTGGACAGAAGGTCTCAAATGTATCAAACAGCTTTTAAAGAGAAATTCCTTTTGCCTGTCAAAAGAACAAACAGATACACCAAAAACTGTCAGAATTAGTGTTGGAGTAATTGCAGAAGCTCTCCAAGGTTAATGCTCCATTAGCGAACAGCTCTCACGCAGCTAAAAGCCAGGATGAGACAGGTTGTCAAAGGCTTGCTGGAGATTAAAGAGCTGCGTTCCCAGCCTAAACTCTCTTGTGGATGTTGTTTGGAAGGGGAGGGAAGAGGAGGGGGTGTTTGTGGGATGGAGATAACACCAGTCAGGGCTTGTACTGCTGTGGCATCGATGGAGACGCGTGACCCGGAGCTGGAGGAATGGTTTTCAGACCTTTGGTGAGGTCCCTGCTCCCTGGGTCGTGAGGTTTTGGAGGTTTTGAACATGTCATGGATTCTTTAGCCTGTTCAGGCTGATTTTAAAAGCAAATCCTTGCAGGCAGTCTGAAACAACATGGGACATGGGGAACCATCCTGGTTTATCCTGAGCTGGAGGTGCTCTGGGTCCTTGCAGGGAGCCCTGGTTGTTCAGAAATCAAATTAATTTCTATTTCTTCTGGTTTCTGATTTGTGTCCTCTGGTTTTGGTGAGCTGAGTGGGGTTTGCAGCGAGCGGAGCACAGGTTTTACATTGAATCAGGGTCTGATTTCATCTCCCAGGCCACTGCAGGGCTCGTTTAAACAGAACTCACCTTATTGTTCCTTTTTGTGCAAGGAATGGAAACCGTTCCTGCCTTCCAGCACCCTCTGTGCCCCAAACATTGTGATTTAGCAGCACCTGGGAAGGCACAATAGCAGCAATGGTATCACCTTTTCCTGGGGATCTGGATTTCAGCATCTTCCAGGCAGGCAGTGAACTTTCTTTATGCGTCTGCATCCGACCTCAGGTTTTCACTCGTTATAAAGCCGAGCTTTGTCTATGGGTGTTTTACCCCTGGCCAAGGTGCATTTAGAGATCCAAAAAGGCAGTTAGACTCGCAGAGCCTTGCAAATGCCACGCTGAGGGCCAGCCCAAGCCATTTCCATTGCAGCTTCCCTGCGTGTAAACAAATACCTGTTCAAAAGAAGCCAGCGGGTTCCCGCTGCCGCTCTTGATCTGAATGCGGACGAGGCTGGCGCGACTGTGTTCTTTGTCAGGGCTGTCGCTGCTTTTAGAGCTATTATGATGGTGTTATGATAGTGCCTGAGATCCCTGCCAGCACCAGGGCTTTGTTACGCTGCCTGCTCTGCGCACGGATGCTGCGAGCCGGTCCCCATGCCCGTAGAGCAGCAGCCTCGGCTGAAAAGGCTGAGGAGAGGATGGAAAAGGGGAGGGAAAAAAGCCCCCACCGTGCACGAGGCAGAGCCTGGCTGGAGAGCAGGGTGGTCCTGCAGCTCCCAAACCCAGCCTGGGGGATGGTTTTCTCCTGATGAAGCCTTGGTTGCGGAGCAGAGAGGGCTCTGGGATGTCTGCCTTGCACCTGCACCCCCTTAACGTGGGACTGGGGGTCCCGAGCGTGGGATCCGGCTCTGGCACAGCGGGACCCGCGTGGCGATGGGCTGATTTCTGCCGGTAAATAGCTGGGAGTTAACTTGAGGGAGGTGAGTTTGGAGCTCCTTGCGAAGGGCCGGCGTGAGAGGCCTCTTGAAAGCAACAGCCGTGAGCGGGGGGAACTGAACAATGTCATAATTAGAGAATTAAACCTTTCCTGTTCTTTTCTTTCCCTATCCTGATATAATTTGTACCGATTAGACCTGGGGTGCAGCGCAAGCAGACAATGCAAGTCGTCTCTACAAGAGCAAAACAAGACTCCTGCACAGACCCTGTCTCTTTATTAAGTTGATTTGCATTCATAATCTTCATTTGCCGTTATTATTTTTCCCCCTTGTGCTTAGCAAGTGATATTACCATAAAGTCCCTTTTTTCTTGTTTTCCATTCACGCTCAAGGTCAGAGACTTAGCGAGACACCGACGAAAACAATCTCTTCCTCACCCTCTTTTAATTCTTTGCAGAAACATGTCCTGGGGATTTTAACATAACAATTGCCGGAGAAGGAGGGGGGAGACCTGAACAGAGCCCTTTCTGTGCTGGAAATGGAGCTGCCCAAAAGAAAGATGCAAATCCATGGAAAGAATGGAGGAGGGAGAGGGGTGGATCTCGGAGCAGCACCAAGTCCTGCTCAGTTTCTCTGAGGTGGGAGAGCTCATCGAGCCCAGGAGTGGCTCCTGGAGCTGTATTTTGGCTCCACCACCAACCCAAAAGCTCCCTCACACTGTTTGGAGCTGGGATCCCCAGGGAGGAGCCCAGGACTGAGCATCCCATTGACACCTCTCCGAGCTGGGAGCACCAGCCAGGTTGTGCTGATGCTCAGTGTGAGTTGGCCAAGGCACGTTCACAGGGCTCCGTGCACCAGGTTGCTCCCAGCTGTGTTCCCTAGGGATGGTGTTTCCCTAGGAGCAGCTCTCCAGCTTCTCTGCTGTCTTGTTTCCAAGCCCTGCAGTTGTAGGGATGCTCCATATAGGAAGCTGTGTGGGGATATAGCATGGAATAACTGGAAGGGACCTACAAGGACCATCTCATCCCATCACCAGGTCTGCAGCAGGAATGGGCTCTGTAATGGAGAGTGGGGGCTCCTGGGTTGATTCCTGAGCTTGGGAAGGGGCTGGGATCCACCAGAGAGAGTCCCATGTCCTCTCATTCCTGCTCTGCCACTTTGCTACGTGAAGCCAACCCATCCTCTCTGCTTCTTCACCCCTTATGCCAGGAGCAGAGCTCCATGGTGGTGGCACCGACATCGCTCCTGCGTTGAGTTGTTGGAGGAGAACAGTTGAGTCAAAGAGAGCGGTTGCAGCGTGCTCAGAGGATTAAAGGAGGAGGGGAAGTACAAACCTCAGCAGAGCTGAGGGACTCACAGGGAGCAGCTGCCCAGGCCACGGAGCAGACAAAGAGGGGATGAGTTTGGGGCTCATTTCCAGCCCCTGCGCTGAAGGTGCCAACAGGTCTGAGCCTGCATTTGGAGATGGGACAACATGGGGTGGGTGGGTTGGGTTCTTCTGAACCCTCTGTCGGACTCTGCAGTGCTGGTGAAACTGGGCACGGTGGAAAAATCCCTTCTCATCTCCCATTTGCAGATTGGTGTTGGTTTCGATAGGGAGGGAGAGCGAGGAGTCGGTTCCTCTCCGTGCTCCTGAGCTGGAATGGTTTCACCGCGTCAAAAATGATGCGGATCACCAGGTTTGGGCACAAACTCTTTCCTGGGAAGCCAGGATCGTGGCAGATGGCAGCTGCTGCCACTAATGGCCCAAACACTCCCGAGTGACTCAGCTGGGAACGGGGAGGGATCAACTTTGGGAGCTGGAAATGGGTGACAACTGGGCTCTGGGTGTTGCCGGGCGCTGCCAGCGGCTTTGCTGCACACAGAAATATGTCTTATTTTACAGAATTGGTAGGTTGCTGCCTTTTTTTTTATTTTTTTCCCTTCCCGAGGATGCTTCAGGGCTTTCAGTGCTCAGATGCAATGTGAGTGTTTTCATGCCCCTTTAATGCTTCACTAAACAGTTTGAGACGCTGCCTCTTAATGCCCCAGCAAAGCACCGAACGCTCTAGAGCGGAAAGAGCATGCGAGGGGAAAGGAGGGTGATGGAAAATGAGGAGAAAATAGACTGTGAGGACAGGCAAAACCAGAGAGAAGGCATCTTTTCCCTTTCTCTTTCTGCACACAACCAGTCCTTGCTGCTGTGAAGGCTGCTGGGTGCTGAGACCTCCCCCCCCCTCCAGTTTCTGTAGCTCCTCCAGGGAAGAGCTGTGTGTCTATCTTCCAGCCCTTCCCAGGCTCTGTCCTGCAACTGGTGGGCACGTTGGAAGGGGGGAAGGTGGTCCCTGGGCTGCTAGGGAGAGGCATGGGCAATGACCCTGCTTTGGACACTGGGCAGGTCACAGAATCATAGAATGGTTTGGGTTGGAAGGGACCTCAAAGTCCATCCAGTTCCACCCTCCCGCCATGGGCAGGGACACCTCCCACTGGATCAGGGGGCTCCAAGCCCCATCCAACCTGGTTTTGAACACCTCCAGGGATGGGGCAGCCACCACTGCTCTGGGCAACCTGGGCCAGGGCCTCCCCACCCTGACAGCAAAACATTTCTCCCCAAGATCTCATCTCAATCTCCCCTCTTTCAGCTGAAAACTGTTCCCCCTCATCCTATCCCTGCACTCCCTGATCCAGAGCCCCTCCCCAGCTTTCCTGGAGCCCCTTTCAGTCCTGGGAGGCTGCTCTAAGGTCTCCCCAGAGCCTTCTCTTCTCCAGGCTGAACAATCCCAACTCTCTCAACCTGTCCTGGTACAGGAGGTGCTCCAGCCCTCGCCTCATCTCCGTGGCCTCCTCTGGACTCACTCCAAGAGTTCCCTGTCCTTCCTGTGCTCAGGACTCCAGAACTGGACACAGGGCTCCAGGTGGGGTCTCACCAGAGCAGAGCAGAGGAGCAGAATCCCCTCTCTCCCCTCTGGTCCCACTGCTCTGGATGCAGCCCAGGTCGTGGTTTCTGGGCTCTGAACGCACGTTGCCAGCTCATACTGAGTTTCTCATCCCCCAGCACCCCAAGCCCTTCTCCTCAGGGCTGCTCCCAATCCATTCTCCACCCAGCCTTGATTTGTACTTGGGGCTGCCCTGACCCAGACACAGGACCTTGTTGGTTGCTTGGGTTCTGCCATCCTTTTCTTGTCCTCATCCCTGTTCTCTGTAGTGCACAATGAAGAGCTGTGCTTTGCTCACCACCTCCCAGCCCTTCCTGGGCTCTGTCCTTCAACTGGTGGGGAGAAGGAGGTCCATGGACTTGTTGAATGTTTGGGTTTTGTCAGCCTTTTCCTTGGCTCTGTCCTTCAGCTGGTGGCCACATAGCAAGGGGACAAGGAGGTCCCTGGGCTTATTGGACGTTTGGGTTTTCTCAACCTTTTCTTGACCTCTGTCTTGGTCTTGTGTGCACGATGGGGCCAACATCCATCATATAAACATTTTCCAGCCCACCCTTTGGGTCCTGGTTGGTTATCCTTGGTGTGGGTGCCTTTTTCCCCAACGGATTCTAAAATGATGGAGACCACGAGGGTGGGGGAAGAGGAGTAAATCCAATGTTTTAACCCCAACCAGGTAAAATTTGTGCCTCCTCCCGCCCGGGCGCCGAGGGGAGTCGCCAGCTTCTCCTGTTGTTAATTCAAGTCATTAAATTTCCTGCACTCTGTGTATTCCTCCCCGGCACCGCTTGCCCTGCCTGTTTGATCTCTAAGTACCAAAAGTACCGCCTCGGGCTGCAACATCGGCATCCTCGGTCGCCATAGGAACGGGAACCGGGGCTCCCCCGCGCCCCGCTCCCCCGGGGCCCAGCTCCTGGGGCTGAGCTCTAATGAGCCTCTGAAGTTGGGTTTATCAAGGCTGGGCTACACGGCCCCCAAGGCCGGCGCGCTCCCCGCAAGGCTCCTGCCAACCTGAAAGGAGGGAGAGTTTTTTTAGTCTGAGCCAGGAAGCACAAAGACAGAGGTTATTGGTGTCAAAGAACTTGCAGATTGAGAGGCTAAACTGCTATTAGATTTTTTTTATTTTATTTTATTTTTTTTCCTTAGCAGAGGGGAGTCAAAACTGGGAGGAGGGAAAGGAGGGAAAGCGCAGGCTTGGAGCCGGAGCCAATTATTGCCACGCGGGGTGGGAGGAAGAGCGGGGAGGTGATGGAGGTGTCTGCAGTGGGGAGGGAGGGAGGCTGAGGGCACTGTTTGTTCCTCTGATACAGATGGTGGTGTTCCCACCTGGAAAATGGGGACATTAAATGATGTATTTCCACATAAACCCTTCTGGCAACATGGTTTTGGCTGTAAACTCTCTGTAGGGAACTTTACTGTGTATCTGTATTTGGAATCGTAGAATCAAGGAATGGTTTGGGTTGGAAGGGACCTCAAAGCCCATCCAGTCCCATCTCCCTGCCATGGGCAGGGACACCTCCCACTGGATCAGGGGGCTCAAAGCCCCATCCAACCTGGCCTTGAACACCTCCAGGGATGGGGCAGCCATCGCTTCTCTGGGCAACCTGGGCCAGGGCCTCCCCACCCTCACAGCAAAACATTTCTCCGTAAGATCTCATCAATGTCTTCTCTTTCAGCTTTAAAACAGCTCTTTCAGTGACTTATCTTGTGGCTGCTTCTCCTGAAGAAAGTCCCCATGGTCAGTAGCCACAGTTCCCATAGTCAGTAGCCACAGTCCCTGCAGCTGGTAGCCGTGGCCTCTATGGTTGGTAGCTGGAGACTCTGTGGTTGTTAATCATGATATCCACAGTCAGTAGCCACAGTTCCTGTGGTTGGTAGCCACGGTCCCTGTGGTCTGTAGCGGGAGGAGTCCCCATGGTCAGTACCTGTGGTCCCTATGGTCAGTAGCCACAGTTCCTGTGGTTGGTAGCTACAGTCCCCATGGTTGGCAGCCACAGCCCCCGTGGTCAGTAGCCACAGCCCTACAGTCAGTAGCCACAGTTCCTGTGGTTGGTAGCCACGGATCCAATGGCTGGCAGCCACAGTCCCCATGGTCGGTAGCCACAGTCCCCGTGGTCGGTAGCCACAGCCCCACAGTCAGTAGCCACAGTCCTTGTGGTCGGTAGCCACGGTCCCTGCAGTTGGTAGCCGGAGGAGTCCTCATGGTCAGTAGCCACAGTCCCCTGTTCAGTAGCCACAGCCCCACAGTCAGTAGCCACAGTCCCTGCACTCAGCCACAGTGCCTGGCACATCACTCTGGGGACTGGAGCAGCCCTGGGCAGTTTGCCCCTTAGTGGCCCCGGGCAAGCAGCGGAGCAGGAGCAGCTCAGCCCCAGGGCTGTGGCCCCAGGGCTGTGGCCCCAGGGCCGCTTCTCGTGGCCCCGCTCTCCCCAGCGCCATCGGCTGAGCGGGAGCTGCTGGGTTCCCCCCCTTGGCCCCCCCTTTCTAATTGCTGACAGTTGTTGCAGCCGAGGCGGGAGCTCACGCACCACCAACCCTGACAACTCGTGTCAAAACCCCACAAGAATCTCTATCTTTACGTCTTTATTTATTCCCCCTCTTTCCCCAAACACATCTATTTTCTCTCCCCACCCCTTGGCATTCCAACACGCGATGCCGTGGGGCTTCCCCAACCCCAAACCCCACCTTGGGTGCACAGAGGGGGGGGGTTCCCTTGCCTTTTGCTCCCCACCCCCCCTCTTTTTCCCAGCCCGTGCCTGGCTGGGTGCTGACAGACGGGTGCAAACCTACGGACAGCGGATCCCCCCCGCACGCCTGCTTATTTATTTGCTGTCTCTCAGCCCCTGGATGTTCAAACATAATTGGTTCTGCTCGGAGCAGTAAACAATGATGTGTGATGCATCAGTGAGCCCTAAACGGCACCTACACGCAATTAAAATAATTGGGCGCATACCTAGCTCTGATTTCACCCCCCCCTCCCCTTTCATCGCTTTCCTCCCTTCATCTGCTTTCCCTTCCTCTTTGTTCCAACCCCATCCCGCAACCTCCCTGCTTGGCTCCTCTTGGAGCATCGCAACCTTTTCTCCACCTGGTGCTGAGCCCAGACCAGGCTCACCTTGGCCTCAGCACGAGCGCAGGATGAGTTCTCCAATGCATGAGTGAGATGATATTCCAGCTCATGCCCATGAAATATAATGAAGGCCCAAGGGACTGTACCAGCTCCTTGGTTAAAAATGATGCTGTTATATTTAGACAAGGTAACTGGAGGCCCCTCTGGACAGCGAGGAGTACAATTTTTTGTTTAATGATTCCATAATCTGATATAATATCGGGCCTGTAAGACATAATGAAGACCTGGGGGAGTTTACATCTTTGCAGCATTAAAGGCCCTCTGCTTGGGGACACAGACAGGTGGAGGTTTGAACTTTGATGCAGTCAAACATGTTTTTCCCTGGATTTGTTTGACATGATTGAGAGGGAACCCAGCAGCCGCAGGGAGAGGGGAAAATGGTTGCAGTGCTTAAACCAAGCCCAGGCAGCTGGTTTGCCTGTGCTGAGGGTGGGTGCTGGGAGAGCTCAGGGGGAGCTCTGTGGGGCTGTGGTGTCCTGGGGTGGGTGTGATGGGCTGGGAAGGGTGTGATGGGCTGGGATGGATGGGATGGGTGTGATAGGCTGGGATGGGTGTGATAGGCTGGGATGGGTGTGATGAGCTGGGATGGGTGATGAGCTGGGATGGGTGATGAGCTGGGATGGGTGTGACAGACTGGGATGGGTGTGATGGGATGGATGTGGTGTCCTGGGATGGGCTGGGATGGGTGTGATGGGATGGATGTGGTGTCCTGGGATGGGCTGTTGTGGGCTGGGATGTGGTTACCATGCTCTTTAGGAGGCAGCACTGCCTCTGGAGCGGGACAGCCAGGGTAGGGATGCTCCTACCTCAAGTCAATGCCATTTTGCAAACACTTGAGGTGGAGTTTTAAGTGATTTAAGCAGTTATAGATCTGCCTGGGGATTGCAGCACTGGCGGCAGCTCAGGGATGGATGCAGTGTGCTCGTAAGGATGCGGATGCTGTGATCTTCAGGTGGCAGTGATGCCTCGAGAGCAGGACAGCCACGCCTTGCTGCAGGCTGCGAGCAGGAATCAGCCTCGTCTGGGCAGTAGAGAAGCTCCTACCTCAAGTCAAAGCGGTTTTGCAAACACTTGACATGGAATTTTAAGTGATTTAAGCAGTTATAGCCTTGCCTGAGGATTGCAGCGCCTGCAGCAGCTTATGGGGGATCCTCCTGGGAGCTGCATCGCTGGTCCAGAGGTGCCAATCGCCCCTCTTGCAGCTGAAAACCCTTCCTCCTCATCCTATCCCTGCACTCCTTGATCAAGAGCCCCTCCCCAGCTTTCCTGGAGCCCCTTTCAGTCCTGGGAGGCTGCTCTAAGGTCTCCCCAGAGTCTTCTCTTCTCCAGACTGGACAACCCCAACTCTCCCACCCTGTCCTCGCACAGGAGGTGCTCCAGTCCTGGGATCATCTCCGTGGCCTCCTCCAGACTCCCTCTAAAATCTTTTCCTCTGTGTTCAAGTTGGACCAGATCCTCATCTGGAGGGCTTGTCCCCCATCCGAAGGGATCGGTGGCAATGCCATCGTGCCTTGGTGAGGAAGAAACCGTTTGCTTGGAACCCACCAGTGCCGAGCTGGATGTGCTGGGACCTTCCCTGGTTTGCGCATGTCTCGGTTTCAAAGCCGGGAGATAACCTAATCCCATTTAGGCTTGGCGAGAGCTGGCGGATTCCTCCCCTGGGAGCCGGCGCGCGGCGGGGGGTGGTCTGTAATGAATTCCTATCATTCCAGCACAAAGGTAGCTTACAGGAGTGCTCGCTGCAGAAAATATTAGGGTCACTGCCCTATCATCCCTCGGAGACATCCGTCGTAGCTCAGTGATTCCTGCCTGCTGACAGGCAGGCGGCCCTGGGAGGGCAGAGCCGGCCTCGCCTTCCCCAGCTCTTTCCTCCCTGGAAAATACCCTTTTTTTTTTTTTTTCTTTTGGCCAAAGGAAGGGTTTTAATGCCCTGCTCGGGGCTGCATTCGCCTGCATCAGCCACACGAGCGGGTGGGCAGCCTCTGCCAGGGCTTCAGTGAAGAAATGTTTCCCAATATCCAATCTAAACCTCCCCTCGTGCAACTTGAAACCGTTTCCTCTTGTTGTTTCCTGTTGTCTCGTCACTTGTCACTTGGAAGAAGAGCCCAGCACCCACCTCACTCCATCCTTCCCAGGGGCTGCAGAGAGCGATGAGGTCTCCCCTCAGCCTCCTCTTCTCCAGACCAATTACCCCAAGTCCCTCAACTGTTCCTCATAAGGCTTATTCTCCAGTCCCTTCCCCAGCTCCATTCCCCTCCTCTGGACGTGCTCAGCCCATGGATAGGAGCCTGGGGACAATGCTTTGGTGGTCCCAGGGTCCGGGATATACTGGGAGAGCTCTGCAGACAGGTTTGGGACGGGAACAAGCGCGTTTCCCACCCCCTTCTTGGGAGTGACCCGGAGGTCCCTGGGAACCACTGGGGCTCATTCCAGCTCCCTGCTCTCCCTCCCTTCACACCTTTATTTATTTAATTTATTCTTCCTCTGTGGCGAAACGACATAATGAAACCTGTCCCGCTTCCAGACGGGCTTTAATACGGCTCCATGGCTCGGGCCAGGATGTTTCACCTCGGGAGCTGCCAATCCTTCTCTGTCAAGCTGTCAGCCCCGATGTGTTTGCCTGTTGGCTGGAGCCACGCTGCAATTCAAAGTGGATTAACTCTTTGGGCTGCCCTCCCCTCCTCCCCTTCCCATTCCACTTGGGTGGGTTCAGGCCAAACAGAAAACGCTTTTTCCCCTGTGCTTTCCATATTCAAAAGCTCCTGAAGCGCAGTCGGATGCCCGTGGGGCGGCTCTGCTCGCTGGGATGGCAATGGAATGCGTGGTGTGCTCGGTGTCACGGTGCTGGGGGGGTTAGGACCTCGTGCTGTGGTGCTGGGGGGGGCCAGGACCTGGTGTGGGGTCAGTGATGATGCTGAGATAAGGACCACGCTGTGGCCGTGCACCAGCTCTTAGTGGGGTGTTTGTGGGAAGGTTTCACGAGGATGGGTGATGGTTTTGGACACCCACTCTGCATCCGCCCTGGGGAAGGGGGGGTGAAGGATTGCAAACCCTCACAAAGCCCCTGGGTTTTAGCTGAGCTGATGCTCCGTTCTCTGCTGGCTGCAGAGCTGGGGAGCTATGGGGCTGGGGGCTGCAGGCTTGGGGGGCTGTGGGGCTGCAGAACTGAAGGGGGGGATGCAGAATGGGGGAGCTATGGGTCTGGGGGCTGTGAATCTGGGGACTGGAGAGCTATGGGGCTGGGGGCTGCAGGGCTGGGGAGTTATGGGGCTGGGCACTGCAGGTATGGGGACTGTGGGGCTGTGGATCTATGGCTCTGGGAGCTGTGGGGCTGCAAGGCTGTGGATCTGGGGACTATAGGTCTGGGGGCTGTGGGTCTGGGGATCTATGGGGGGATCTATGAGTCTGGGGGTTGCAGGATTGGGAAGCAATGGGCCTGGGGGCTGGGGAACTATGGGTCTGGGTGCTGTGGGGCTGGGGGCTATGGGTCTGGGAGCTATGAGGCTGGGGAGCTGTGGGGCTGGGTGCTGTGGGGCTGGGGGCTGCAGGGCTGAGGGTCCGGGGGGTCTTTGCTTGTCTCCCAGGCGCTACCTTTCGCCCCAACCAAAACCACCGGCCCTGGGAAGGCTGGGGCTGCACAGGGTGCGGGATTTGGGGCGGGGGAGCGAGGCCACGGTGAGGGGCGCTGCCCGGGGGTGCCGAGCAGCGGCGGGATGGGGCCAGGGGCCCTGGAGGGGCATCGGCACTAGGGGGGGGTGTTGGATAAGCGATGCGGTGCGGTCGGGCTCCGCGCTGCAGCTGCTGCGCACCCGGCGCCGCTTTGGGGGAAAACCACGAGCTTTTGGGGTTATGGACTCTGGGGAGGCCTGCAGGGGGGGCATTGAACAGCCTCGGTGCACTGCGGGTCGGGGTGCATCTCCATCACCCTGGGGAGGGTGGGATGGGGAGGATGGGAAGAGATCGGGGAATCATAGAATCTCTTGGTTGGAAAAGACCTGTGAGATCAGCAAGTCCAAACAGGGAGTGGCTGGGGAGAGATTTCAGGGATCCAAGGCCACCCTGGGTGGTGCTGGCTCTGGCCACTGTTTTGCCATGGCAGTCAAAGCAGGACTAACTCCAATTAGGGGTTAGAAAATCATTATTGTAATGGGAAAATTATGCTTAGAATGCTATTTTTTTCCCCAGCACAACTACAGGATGGGTGGGGAATGGATTAGGAGCAGCCCTGAGGAGAAGGACTTGGGGTGCTGGGGGATGACAAGCTTCATGTGAGTTGGCAACGTGAGCCCAGAGCCCAGAAACCACCCGTGTCCTGGAAGCAGTGGGACCAGCAGGGAGAGGGAGGATCTCACCCTAGTGAGACCCCACCTGGAGCCCTGTGTCCAGTTCTGGAGTCCTCAGGATAGGAAGGACATGGAGCTGTTGGAGCAAGTCCAGAGAAGGCCACGGAGATGATCTGAGGACTGGAGAACCTCCTGTACGAGGACAGGCTGAGAGAGTTGGGGTTGTTCAGCCTGGAGAAGAGAAGGCTCTGGGGAGACCTTAGAGCAGCCTCCCAGGACTGAAAGGGGCTCCAGGAAAGCTGGGGAGGGGCTCTTGATCAGGCAGTGCAGGGATAGGACAAAGGGGAGCATTTTTGAGCTGAAAACGGGGAGATTTGAGATGAGATCTTGGGGAGAAATGTTTTGCTGTGAGGGTGGGGAGGCCCTGGCCCAGGTTGCCCAGAGCAGTGGTGGCTGCCCCATCCCTGGAGGTGTTCAGGGCCAGGTTGGATGGGGCTTTGAGCCCCCTGATCCAGTGGGAGGTGTCCCTGCCCATGGCAGGGGGTTGGAGCTGGCTGGGCTTTGAGTTCCCTTCCAACCCAAACCATTCCATGATTCTATAAACCACAACACCGATGGCTCCACTGCTGGCCCGGGCTGGGTGGGCCAGGTAGGAGCTCGTGTCCCACTGCGTCAGAGCTGCGTGGGAGCTGCAGTCGGTGCCGGAGCTGGCGGTGGCATCGCCGTGTGTGCCCGTGCAGGGTTCCTTGGCGGCGGCAGCTGGGAGGTGCAGCTCTTCCCGAGGCCGGAGCGCATCGCTGGCTGACGGGGCGCAGTCATTACTCCCGCAGATCTGAGCTGCGCAAGCTGTTCCGCGCTTCGCAGCGTGCCGCGGGGTCACCCGGCTGTCTGCGCACTGTCTGCCTGCAGGAGGGGCTGCCCGGCTGTCTGTCTGTCTGTCTGTCCCCTGCCAAGCCCTTGGCAGGCTGTGTGACTGCTCGGCGCTTGGGGCTGAGCTGGCGTTGGGGCTGCGGCGAGCGTTTCCAGGGAGAGGAAGGAAGGGTCGTTGCCCGCACGCACGTTGGGGACCTGGAGGCTTTTTGCAAGGAGCTGTTGGCTTCCCTGCATTCAACCACTTCGGGTGTTTCCAGGAGCTCGGCTTGGCTCCTTCAGAAACTCAAACAGACCCCTGGGCTCCAAGAGGAGCAAGGGCTCAGCTTCACCAATCCCTGGTCCTCACCTGCAGCCCCAATTCTCCCCCAGCTGAGGTTTCATGGAACCACAGGATGTCCTGAGTTGGAAGGGACCCACAAGGATCATCGAGTCCAACCCCCGGCCTGCACAGGACAAACCCAGCACTCACCCTATGGTTTATCCCAGAGGGACCTGCCCCAGCCCGACCTGTGGGCTGGATTTGTGGGCAAACCAACTCTCTGTGATACCAAGAGTTTTGGCACTCAGGGGAATCACTGCGGGCAGGCAGGAGCACAGCCCAGGCTCCGGGGACTTCCAGAGCCTTGGGGAGGGCAGGTGAACATCACTGCAAAAATATCTGCTCCCCCTGTTCCCGTGGTGCTGCGGGCAGGATGGCAGAGGGGACCGTGGAAGAGAGGGGACGGTGCTGGGAGCAGAGCTCCAAGGTCCAGCTCCCACCCTGGGCAGGGCAGGGATGCTGCTGTCCTGCAAGGGGAGCATCCACCTGGTCCAAGCAATGCTGGGCTGCAAACTGGGGCTCCTGGGCTCTGCTCCTCCTCCCTCTGACCTTGAGATTCATCCCCGTGCGCCTCAGTTTCCCCTGCTGCAGCCAGGTGGGTTTTACTGGGCTGGTTTTCGAGGTGTCAGCTGTGTTAGTGTCCAAGTGACATCGTGCATCATTTCCCACCCCCCTTGGCCAAGGGGCTGTGGTTTAATTAAGGTTTGCAAATTGCTTTGAGGATGGCTGCTGCAAGAGGTGAGCGGATGCTCGCGATGCCCACGGCTCTGACAGCCGAATGAATTGCCGAGTCATGGAATCACAGGTTGGAAAAGACGTCTGAGATAGAGTCCAATCGTACCTGTCCACTATTAAACCATTCCCGAGCACCTTGTCTGCCCCTCTTCTCAAACCTTCCAGGGACAGGGACTCCACCACCTCCCTGGGAAGCTGTTCCAGTGCTTGAGAACCCTTCCAGTGAACGAATTATTCCTGATACCCAATCTAAGCCATTCCTGGTGCAACTTGAGGCCATTTCCTCTCATCCTATCACTTGTTAATTGGAAGAAGAGACCAGCATCCGCCTCACCACAACCTCATTTTAGGTCCTTGTGGACAGTAATGAGGTCTCCCCTCAGCCTCCTTTTCTCCAGGCTAAATAGCCCCAGTTCCCTCAGCCACCTCTCATATTCCCTGTTCTCCAGCCCCTTCCCCAGCTTCATTGCTCTTCTCTGGACGCTGGGGGACAAATTCATAGAATCATAGAGTCATGGAATGGTTTGTGTTTGAAAGGACCTCAAAGCCCAGCCATGGGCAGGGACATCTCCCACTGGATCAGGGGGCTCCAAGCCCCATCCAACCTGGCCTTGAACACCTCCAGGGATGGGGCAGCCACCACTGCTCTGGGCAACCTGGGCCAGGGCCTCCACACCCTCATTGTGAAGAAGTTCTTCTTTAACCTAAATTGCTGCAATGCTCACTCGTTCCAGCACAGCTTGGACATGGGATGCCTTGGCAGCTGCTGAAAGGCTTTATCTGCAGCTGGATTTTGCATCTGGGTGTTTTATCAGGTATTGGATGAGGCAGCAAAACGTGCCCAGTGCTGCTGGGGGAAAGGTGTGTTTGTGCCCTGGATGGCCCTGGGCAACGCATGTCTGTACGAGAGAGGTTTGGATGTTTCCCTCCCCTGGTTTTCCACTCTGAGCTGTGGTTTGGGGCTGTCCCACCCTTCCCACGGGGAAGATGCTGCCTGTGATCCCAGGGGATCCATGTGGGAGCTCTGTGCAGCCGGGTTTGGGGTTATCATAGAATCATGGAACGATTTGGGTTGGAAGGGACCTCAAAGCCCACCCAGTTCCACCCCCCCTGCCACGGGCAGGGAGACCTCCCACTGGATCAGGGGGCTCCAAGCCCCATCCAACTCGGTTTTATAATTGCAGTGTTTGCACCACAGCCTCTGCTCACTTGGAAGGTGTTTCTTAAATAAAGTGGGGGCTCAGGGAGCCCGGGGGGGGGGGGCTCCAGGGGCATCAGTACGGCCCCACATGGACAGACCCCCAGATCCCCCCACTCTCAGACCCTGAATCTGCGCCAGGGTTGGTGTTCAGGCTCGGAAAGCTCAGAGGGACCCGCCTGGGCCCCTTTTTTTCCTGTTGCAGCTAAATTATAACCAGAAGGAGATGCCGGGACTTCCCTCCACACCAGCTCTTCCCAGCTTTTCTGCTGTGATTCTTCACCTTTTTAAGTGGGAAGGTTTTTTTTTCTTTTCCTTTTGGTAGCAAATATTTTCCATAATTCCTAGGCTGATACAATTAAAGATGGGTGTAAATTATCCACCCCCTTTCAACCAGCCTCTCCCCCTCAGAGTAGCCAGGGGCTGAAAATATGAGGATTTGCAGTAATTAAGGCAAATAGTTGTTTTTGTTTGGTAAGAAAACTAGTCCAGTGCTGTTAGAAAAAAGGCAAGAAAAAACATGGAATATGTTTTCCTTCCAAATACTGAGAAGTGGGGAAGAAAAAGTCGTTACATGCAAAGCTGCAGCTGGGCTTCACGCCGGGCAGGGACATGTAGGAACTAAGCCAGGACCAGGATGGGAAGCAAACCCCCACCAGGGAGCTGGATAGTGAGGATTAACAGGGCTGTTTCCTTGTCTTCGCCCTGTTTTCCAGTGAATTTGATCCGTGACCTCCCACTGCTCCAATGGAGCATGAGCTGTTGCACTGGGCTGAGCTGGGATGTGCTGGGGTAGGCTGGGCTGAGCTGGGCTGAGGAGAGCTGGAATGCCCTGTTTGAGCTGGATTGAGCTGGGTTTAGCTGGACTGCACTGCACTAGGATATGCTGGGCTGAGCTGGGCAGCACTGGGCTGAGCTGGGATGCGCTGGGCTAGGCTGGGCTGGGCTGAGGAGAGCTGGAATGACCTGGTTTAGCAGGAATGAGCTGGGCTCAGCTGGACTCCACTGCACTGGGATGCCCTGGGCTGTGTTGAGCTGGGCAGAGCTGGGAATGCGCTGGCTGAGCTCGATTGAGCTGGGCTCAGCTGGATTGCATTGAGCTAGGCTGAGCTGGGCAGTCCTTGGCTGAGCTTGCCTGAGCAGGAATGCACTGGGATGAGCTGGGATGCACTGGGCTGGGCTGAGTTTACGGCCTGAGCCTGAGCTGGCAGCTTCCCACACATTCCCTCCTTGGGCAGAACAAAGCAGGGGGAAGCACTGGGACTCACCAGTGCTGCCCAGTGCCCGCCATGGTCTCTCCATATAGCCCAGCTTTCCCAAGGAGCCAGAGATTCCCCAATCCACGTGCCCCAAACCAAGGCCAACCAAACCCAACAGCAACCACCAAAGGCAGCACCAGGGTTGTTTTATTGTTTCCATTTTTCAATCCACAAAATAACCAGTCTTGCGGGATACGGCGAAACTTCATTAAGTTAGTAATTACTACTTCAAGATATTCTGCTCCACAAGGGCCCCATCCTGACCCAAAGCCCTTTGGAGACCAGCAGAAACGTTGTGCTCCACATCGTTCCCTGGAGCAGAGACCTGGAAAACATCTCATGTGCTTGGCAGCTTATCGGCTTTCTCCAGCTCTATCAGTTGCTCTGATAAAAGGAGCTGCCTCTCCCGGCAAGCCTTGCCGGAGGGGTTTCAGGCAGGACTGAAGCAGTGCTGGCTATGGAATACCAGGTATTTTAGCTGCTTATGACTTTACAATTTAGGCTGAATTTCTCCTCTGAGGCACCTTTTTGCTATAATTTCAGCCAAATTTGTTTAGCAATTTCCAAGAAAAAAGACTTGCGAAAAAGACTTACGGAAAAAAATGGTGTTAAAATATTCCAGTGAGATTTTTCTTTGCAAATGCTGAGTGCACGGTGCTGGGAGAAGGGACACAGAGCGATGGCACAACCCTGCTGGCAGAACCACCTCAAGGGTGGAGGATTTGGGGGGGCAGAGTGGGGGTCCCACAGGCTGTGTCCTCCCCAGTCTGGCTGCAACTGGGGGAACTGGTGTCCCCAGCATCGCTGCTGCAAGCACTCCAACAGCTCAGCATCTAAATTGTGGAATCATGGAATGGTTTGGGTTGGAAGGGACCTCAAAGCCCATCCAGTTCCACCTCACTGCCATGAGCAGGGACACCTCCCACTGGATCAGGGGGCTCAAAGCCCCATCCAACCTGACCTTGAACACTTCCAGGGGTGGGACAGCCACCACTTCTCCACCATGTTTGCCTTTGGATTTTGAGGGATTTTGGAATGGTTCTGCCCCAACACAAACCAAATGCAGTCACGATGCATGAACCCCACTGTGGCTGGATGAAGGTCCACCTCTTCCAGCTGGAGCCACCCCAGAAAAGCTTCTTCCAACATCTATGAGAAGGTTTTGCCATCATCACCAGTGGTCTCCTGGTTGTCTAGATCAAGGTTTAGTTGTTTTCATTCATCAAGCCAAGCCACTAGAGAAGCCTTTCCAGGCCACTGGTGGTCCCTCCCCGGCACCAGGAACAGCGAAGGGAGGCTCCCTTCGCTGTTCCTGGTGCCGGGGAGGGACCACCAGTGGCCTGGAAAGGCTTTTAGTGGCTTGGCTTGATGAATGAAAACAAATAAACTTGATAGACAAGTGGACAGCTTTATGATAGCTTCCCAGTGACAGGGAGAAAGATTGGTTGTCGGTGGCTTGATAGAGAAATATCTTGATGGGAGTCAGATAAAGAGACGGATAACCTTGATGGCAGAGGATGAGGAGCTGGCTGAGCACGAGGACGCCCCGGCAGCGTTCTTCAAAAAATTATTCTGCCTTTATTTGTTTTACTTTGTTTTTTTGAGGAGGAGGGGGGGGGGATGCAAAGCCCCACAGCTCGATGAGTTTTTCCAAATGGATTTGCTAAATAAATAATGACGGCGCTCCATCTTTTATTTATTACCCCACCTCTCTCCGACGCCGCGCTGGAGGTGTCTGACAGGGGACCTCTTTCTCCCTTTTTCAAGCTAACAAACTCAAAAACGCATTAGGTGGAGGCAGATTTACACAGATTTAGATGCTGAAGCATAAAGACAGGCGGAGAGAGGGATTTGAGGCTCCTCGCTCCCGTTGATTTTAATGGGCACCTTGTTGCTATTTGGGAATCCAACTGGATGAGTATTTGCATCTAAGGAGCTTCCTGAGGAGCTCAAGGGGTGCCTTGGTGGCTTGAACCCCCAGGAGGGACTCATCCTTCTGCAGCGACGGCCCATCCAAATGGGAAGTTTCTGAACTCCAGGGTCTGGGAGTGGGGTGAGTCCTGCCCTGGTTAATCTCAGCCACCCTGGGAAGTCCACGAAGGGTGTCCTTGCTCCTTGCCCATGGCCTTGCAACACCAAATCCCAGTAGTTTTTCCCATGCACCTGTTTCCTGTGGTTGGGCTCTGACTCCCCAGTGCCAGACACAGCCCTGGTGTGTGGTGACCATGGTGTGGGGCGGTGGCCCTGGCACATGGTGGCCGTGGCTGGTGGGGACACAGAGCCGGTGGCTGGTGGCATGGGCAGGCTCCGTGCCGTGTCATTCCCATCAGCGTTTTCCAGGGCTCTGCAAAGCAAAACGATCTGTTAATGCAAATGATTGTTTAATTTTAGTCCTGGATTGGAGGAGAAAAAATGGTGGTGGTGGGGGGCACCACAAAGTGCCCCCTCCCTGCCGGCGGCCCCCCACCCTCTGGCCAGTATGACCCCTCCCTTTCCAAAGCCCCCCCAACCCCGGAACAGCCCTCCACTCCCTGTGACCTCACCTCAAATCCTCGCTGCCCACTCTCCCAATCCACTGTGACCCCCCCCACACACCTCAAAGCGCCCCCTCCTCAGCGGTGCGACCCCACCCCTTTTACAAGGGCTCCCCCTCCCTGCAGAGCCCCCCCTGCCAGTGTCACCCGCCCCCCTCTCGGACCATCACTGTCCCCCTATCGATGTGACCCCACCCTAGAGCTGCACTGCCCGCCCCCCCCCCCCCCCCCCCCCGCAGCCCGGTCTTGCCCCCCCCCGCGGGTGGACCTCCCTCCGCAGAGCCCTCAGCCCCCGTGTGACCCCCTCTGTCCAAAGCCCCCCTCCCCGCCGACGTGACCCCACCCCAGACCTGCACTCCTCGGTCCCCCTCCCCAGCCCAGCGTGACCCCCTCTTTCCAGAGGCCCCCCCGCCCAACCAGTGTGACCCCTCCATTTCCAAAGTCCCCCCCCCCCGCTGGAGGAGGTGCGGGGGGGGGGGGGGGCTCCGCCCTGGGCTGGGGGCCGGGTGAGCGCCGCGGCCGCTGGCAACAATGTATCCGCGGCGGGAGGCGTGGCTTGGCGGCTCGGGGGCGGAGTCAGATGGGTGGGCGTGGCGTGAATGTATCAGGCGCCGCCGCGGAGGAGGCGTGGCCTGCGGCGTGGGGGGCGTGGCAACAGTGTATCCGCGGCGGCCGACAGTGGCAATAATGTATCGGTGTGGGCGGGGCCAGCGCGGGGCGGGGGGCGCGGGGTGGGATCGGGGCGGGGGGCGCGGAGCGAGGCGGGGCCCGGCGGGGGGGGCGGCGCGGGGCGAGGCGGGCGGCGGGCGCAGCATGGCGCGGCGGCACTGAGCCGAGCGGCGGCCTCCCGGCCCGGCCTTTGTCTCTCCGGTGTCACCGGAGCCCTGCACGGGGGTCTGGGGGGTTGAGCCCCCACCCCCCTCCGCTCCGCTAACCGCCCGCACCCACCAGGGTTCGGTACCGAGCGGCGGCGTTGGGAGGAACTTGGGCAAAGTTCGGCGAGGAGGGGAGGGTTCCCGGTGCCGGGAGCACCGCGGGAACCGGCCGGCGGGGGGGCCACCGGGATGCGGCTGCCCCGGTGCCGCCGCCACGCCGCGGCCGCTCCCAGCTTGCCCCGTTAACGGTGCCCCGGGGCTGCGGGCGATGGTGAGAGCCGCCCGCCGTCGGCCCCACGGCTCCACCGGCCGCCGCCCCGCCGCCCCCTGAAGCGGCCGGAGCCGCCGCCGCCGTAGCTGGCCGGGACGATGCCGCGCTGGGAGGCGGCCGCGCTGCTCGCCGCGCTCGTCGGGGTCTGCGTTTGGACCGACGAGACCGGGAAAGTTATCTCGGACCGGTACGCCGTCTACTGGAACCGGAGCAACCCCAGGTGAGACCGGGGATGGCGGGGGCAGAAACCGGTCCCCGGATTGCAAGTTTAGGGTCTTTAAACCCCCTTTCCCCCCTTCCCGATGAGTCCGCAACGCGGGTCCCAGGGTTTGCCGGTGCACCGGGTACCTTCCCTCCAGGTTGCTCCGGTAAAGGGGCCACGGGGGGCTCAGCCACCGAGTTCCGCTGCAGCTCCCGGTTGCACCGGTAAAGAGGCCGAGAGGGGCTCAGCCACCAGGTCCCGCTGCAGCCCCTAGGATCGCCCCGCGCACCTTCCCTCCCTGTTGCTCCGGTTAAGGGGACTGGGGATGCTCAGTCACCGGGTCCCCCTGCAGCTCCCGATTACACCGGTAAAGAGGCCGGGGGGGTTCAGCCACCGGGTCTCGCTGCAGCTCTCGGTTGCACCGGTAAAGGAGTCGGGGGGGCTCAACCGCCCGGTCCCTCTGGAGCACCTATAATCGCCCCGTGCATCGGGAACCTTCCATCCCGGTTGCTTCGGTAAAGGGGCCGGGTGGGGCTCAACGCGGTGCCCCTCAACCGGAGCTACCTTTTCCCAGGGGGGTACTCCCGGCCCCGGCAGCATCCCCGGTGGGACTGGGGGGAAGCTGTGGCTTCCAGGCTTTGGGAAGTTCAAGTTCCTCCCCCCTGCTGGTCCCAGGACCCTCCACCCCAGCCCCTCTCCCGGGGGTGAAGCACTGTGAAAAATCCCAAAATATGGCAAAGAAGTGGCTGGAGGGAGGCTTGGGGGGGCGAGAATAGTGTGGGGGAGGGGGAAATGGCCAAATACGATGGATGGGGTGGGGGTCTGGCGTTTTGGGGATGCTTGAAGAGGGGGTACAGGGTGCCTGGGCCAGTTGGGGTGGGGTACGGGATCCCTAGGTAGGAATCTGGGGTGCCTGGGCCAATTGGGGTGGGGGTATTGGGTGCTGAGGTTGGAATAACTGGGTACCCAGGTCTGTGAATTGGTGCCAGTACCGGTGCCCGGGAAACCCAACCCTACTGCTTCCCGGTTTATTTTCTGCTTGGAAAAGGCATCGCCGCACATTGGTTTGGTTCCCCCACTCTGTCTTCACGTTCAGTTTTTTTTTCCTCTCCCCCCTCATCCATTTTTCACGATGAGAGTTTTCATTTTGGTTGTATTTCTTTGTTGGGAATTTTGAGGAACCAAAAAACTGTTGGAGAGTTGGAAGCGAGGATGGATTCTGCTCTTGCGACCCCCGGAACCCTTCGCTCCCATCTTCCCCTCGGATACAAATCCCACGGTTTCGAACGGGCCGATTTGTGGGGATTTTTGGAAAAGACAAGGAAAATAAAACCCCACTTCTATCAAATCCCCATTTTCCCCCCAGTTAATCCCAGTTAAGCTGGCCCTGGCGGTGTCCCCGCTGAGCCGTTGCCGGGGCGCGGGCGATGTTCCTGTCGCTCTGCAGTTGGTGCCGCTGCGCCCGCTGTCTCCAGATTTGGGCTGCTCCTGTCTCTGGGTGACCCAGGTTGTCCTTTGTCCCCAGTCAGGACACGGGTGGCAACGTGGCCTGGCCCTCATCCTCACCGCGGGACTGGGATCTTGGCCGCGGCTGAGCAGGCAGGAGCTGGAGCTGCCGTCACTGGCTTCTCCAGCATTCCTGACTGGGAGGCTTTTCCTTGGCGAGGGACCTTGGTGGCATCTTCTCCTCTCTTGGTGACACCATCACAGTTGATTGAAGTTCCTGGCTGTGTTTCGGCGCGTGCCCGTAGGCCCCCAAAGCCGATGAGATGCTGAGATCCATGGTGAGCATCAGCATCCAGCCGGGCACCGCATGTCCCCTCGGAGGGACCAACCGAGTGCCGTCACCCCCAACCCCGTGTGCCCCAAATTGGGGCGATCCCATCCCTTTGTGCGCGGCGATGCCTTCGCCACGGGCCGCCTGCGGTCCATATGGATTTTATTATCTCCCTCACATTTTTGTGGGGGATTGTAAGAGGCAGGGATTTTTTTTTTATTTTTTTGTTGCCCATTGCAAAGTTTTTGGTTACAGTTCCTGGTCCTTCCCAGCTCCCACACTTTGGGTTCTGCTCTTTTGTTCTCCCAAATGCCAAACATGTGTGATGAACCACCCTCACCCCCCCCACCCTGGTCAAACTCCAGCATTCTGGATGCTGATGAAGGCAGCATCGCTGAGCGGTCAGGGCCATGGCGGAGATGATCATCCAAGGGTTCCTGTGGTGATACCGTAGCCAAAAAGCAGTCTTGGGTGGCCCCTGGTCCTTGGGTATCCCGGGACGTGGCATCATTGGTGGCTTCTTCTCAGCCCTGCAAGCCGCCCGCATCTCCGTTGACCCCTCGGCGCCACGGAGAAGGCAGCAGGGAATTTATCCTCCCAAATTGGTGGTGGTTTAGGATTTCATATCAATATATATTAAATCTGAGATTGGTGGGGGAAAATATTTTCGAGGGTGTAGGGGGGAAATAAAATAGGGCAAAGGAAGTGGGAAGAGATCGGAGGGAAGAGCAGACAATGGCTGGTGGGTTGGAGCAGGCACGTCCGCAGCGCCGGGCTCCGGGATGTGACCCAAATTTCCCCAACGTTGGGAGCGCCCCGTGTCGCAATCGCCCGATACGCTGCGTGTTCCCTGCCTGTGCATTCAGGGCTTGGAATTCAAGGCAATTTATTAGACCTTGCAAATGGAGAAATTGCCATCGAGTTTGCTGCTTATTTTTCCTTTTTGAACCCAGCGGTGGCTTTATTTTGTCTGTCTTCGGAGTTCCTAGAAGATTCTTATCCTTAAAAATGAAGAACAATGTATATATGGGATTTTTTTGGTCCCCTGTTTTCCTTCTTTTTTTTTTTTATCCCTACCATCTCATTTAATAGGGAGGAAATCAAAAGAGATTGAAAGAAAAAAAATAATTAAAATAAAATAGGTTAAAATGCCGGGTTCTTGGCTGAACCCACAACAAATATTTTTTTCTTCAGGTTTACATTCCAATCTATGTTTTATAAAAACTAGTAATAAATCTCCTGATCAGTGTGATTTACCCAGATTAGAATAATTCATAATTGGGTTTCAATTAAAAAGAAGTGGTACGTCGAGGTGCTGCAGTTTGCCTGCTCCATGCAGATCTCGAGCTGTAGATTTAAAGAGTTAGTTAATTTATTTTTAAATTATTTTATAAGGATGCATTTGGGAAGGGCTGCCCGGGCTGTGCTGGATGCAACTCCCGGGTTATCCAAGAAGCAGCTGGAGGAGGAAGAAGGGATCTTTATATAATGCTGCGCTGTTTGGATCCCCACGGATAACCAGGGATTTTTGCTCTCTAGCCTGTACTGACGCGCCAGCGTGGTTTTATCTCCCTGGGTGTGGGATGTGTTGGCCGTGCCCTGGCAGGAGCAGGGCCAGGGCTGGTCCTGGGTGCATGTGCTGGGTGTCTGCGGTGATGTTCTCATGGCTGGACTGCGGGGCTCTTGCCATGGCCAGGATTGTGGGCAGGGGTCCAGCATCGTGAGCAAGGGTCTGGCGTTGCACACAAGCATCCAGCATCACATGCTGGGGTGTCCAGCATTGGAAATTGGGGTCCAGCATCATGGGCTGGGGTCTGGCATCACATGCAAGCACCCGGCATCGTGGGCAGGGGTCCGGTCTGCGCAGGGTTCTCCCCTCCATGGGGTCTTTGGGGTCCGTGTGGTCACTCTATGTTTCCATCCAACACTTCCTGTGGTGCAGGAGCCGCTCATCCGTAGGGTTCTTGGGTGGATTTGCAGCCTTGAGACCCAACCAGAGGCGCAGCCGGGCGTCCTGGAGCATCCACTGGTGGGACAGCATCGCCCGGACAGGTTGGGGTCTCCACTTTGGTTTGCGACCCTTGGGATTTAGGATAAACATCTTGGATGTGCTACAGCCTGTGGTGGGGTAAAAATAAGGCATTTGGGAAACCTCCACCGTATGAGGAGTTCTATGGGAGGGAGCGCCATGACCTCGGAGCATCCCTGATCCCAGGACTCCGTGACCGCAACTGGGAACCTCTTGGAGGCCGAGGAAGGCCTGAGGATTTCAGGGTTGGTTTTGTTCCCTGCTCTCCTGTAATGGCCAGGTTGTAGTAATTCCACAATGACAGTTTTCCTGCAGATGCAATTCCTGTCTACACTGCCGTGGGTTTCTGTATCTACCGAGAGGAAAATGGGCAAAGTATCCGGTATTTTCCTCTCTCTGTTTACAGTAGGGATGCTGTAACTGGTCTGGATTTTCCCCGTGGCCTATATTTAACTGTGCAGTCATTTCTCTGTCTTGGAAGGTTTGTTTTCTGATTCTTTTTTTCTTTTTTTTTGGTTTTCTGAGCACAGCTGGGGTCTCCGTTCTGCTCCTCTGCACTCCCCAATCCCGGGATCGGGAAGCCGGAGAAATGGTTTCTAGCAGAGGGATTTACTGCGGCTGGCGGTGAATGATGCTGAGGGACAGCGGTGACTTTTGGGGGGTCCCTTTGCGCTCCCCATCCTTCGGGAACGGGTGAGGGTCTGTGATGTGTGGGAGTCTGGATTGTGCCCCTTTTCTCCTGCATTGCCGTTTCCAAGAGCCGCAGCCCCGGCTTTGTCCGAGAGCTCCGCGCACGGCGAGCGGAGCGGGGCTGGGGCCGTGTCCCCGTTACTTGCCCAGGTCTGAGTGAGTTCGCCCTCCTGTGGGTGCCAGGGCTGGCGACCAAGACGGTGGCATCCCATGTGCTCCCCTTCGAGGGAGCGAAGACAACAGGCGTTTGAGTTTTCCAGGTGAATTTGGTGCTGGGAAGGGCTGGATGTGCCCACCCAGCCTTCAGACTGGGATGGATTTGGTGCCAACACTGTTCCCTAAACCTCCAGCTGAGGCTGCTGGACTGGGACCTTTGGGATCGGCTCCCAACCGTGTGCCCCGTTCCCATAGGCATTGCAGTAGGATCTGCACCAACCTCTGCAAGAAACCTACCCAGTTCCCTCTCAGAGTGATTTGAACCTGGATTTTGACTCCGGTGGTTCCCGCATCGCCGGCCGCCCGCGTCCCGGCGTTCAGGGTGCCAACACAGCTTGGGATGCCAACGCGCGGCCGCATCCCGCGCAATTACCGCTCTTTTAGTTTTCATCTCTGTTTTTTCCCTTTGTGCCGAGATCATTTGCAGCCCTTCCCACCCCTCTTTTCCAGCCCGTTAAGCCGTGTTAGCTATTCTTCACCAGCCCAGAGCTGCGGCGAGCGCGGTTAATGGAGAGCAGCTACAAACAGGGCCAGCGTCTCTGACAAGATTTTCTCTCTCTGCCTGTCCCTTTCGAGGGACCGCAATTACATTCCCTGCTGGTCGCACATTTGGTATCCAAATGCTGGCCATGAGCCGCATCCTAATGCGAAACCGGGCTGGGGGTGTGCGGCGCCGCCGGCGGGGCAGCGTTCCCCGGCGCCTGTCCCGGTGCGGCAGGGAGGTGGGAATGGTGTAGAGGGAGAGAGCGATGCCTTTGTTACCCCTGGAAAGCTTTAAAAGTGCTCTTTCATATATATATATATTTATTTTATATATATATTTATTTATCACACCTACATACACTTCATACACACAATGGCGATGCCCAAACACCCCAACGCTCACCCAACCGCCGCGGCGCACAGGAAGCATCACCCGCTGCATCCTTCCCTATGTTATATCCATGTGGAATATCTCCCTGCGGGCTTGAGGGATATAAATAGGTTGGGTTTTCCACGTCTATAAACACAAATCGCTGTCGCCAGGTCTGATCTTGCCCAGGTGTCTGTCTGTCTCGCTGCGGCGGCCGCACGTCCGGCCCACGTGGCTGGGGCTCTCCGTGTCCGTACCCGCAGACGATTGACAAGGTTCATCTCGCGGCTTGGCTGTAAAATTGCAGCAATTGTGCTTTAAATAGCTCTTCATTCCTGATGGGGGAAAATTCCGGTTCTTTTGTGTTAGGTATTAATCATGATTTTTGAGGTTTCATTTTTATCCTCGATGTTTTTCCCCAGTCGGGGCAGAGATCTTGCCCTGCTCCGCTGGGTTTAATGGAGTTTGCGGAAGGTAAAAACACATCTTGGTGCTGTCACCTTCAGGAGTTGGAATTTTTTTGTCCCCTCTGCCGTGACCTGAGCCCAAATTCCAGCCATTTTCCTGCACTTGGAATGTCGATCTGAGACCAAAACCAACCCTGGTTTTGCCTCTCTCTGTGCGTAGGGGCGAGCGGTGCCTCCAGCAGCGCCGACGCCGCGATCCGAGCCGTGAACAGGTCCGAGGCCCAAGAAGTGGTGGTGGGAGCAGGCGGCCACATTTGGTCTTTGCCAAACGGATTCAGGAGGTGCCTGTGAAGCCGAGGACACCCCAAACCCAGGGCTTGTGTTTCTCTGGGGTGTGTGTGGTGTTTGTGGGTCCAAACTCTTTGCCTATAGCTTGGCAAACCCTTCTCCACCATCGCCGTCCCCGCCGCGCTGCCAGCCTGGATGGGGGCCGTTCCGGGGTACCAACATCCATGGGACCACTGGGGCTTGTCCAACGTATCCCGTGCACTGGAGCTGGTTTACTCCAGCAGGAAAAATGGGAAGTGATAGGAATGTGAGAATGGGGAAGCTGGGTTGGAGCCCATTGGGCCAACGCCGCACGGTGCTGCCAGCTGGATAGGGTGCTGGGGGCCCTGGACAGGGTGCTGGGGGCCCTGCACAGCCCCAGCTTGTTACTGGGCGGTCAGAGTGTTGTTATTTATTTATTTCTCCTCCCTGCTCTCCCCCTTTGCTTGTTGATGCTGCTGTGGCTGGGCTGCTAAATAGCTTCCCATTGTTTGAGAGCTAATTACCTCTTAATGAGGCTCCTTACTCACAGCCAAGAGAGAGGGGAGGTTGTGGGGTGGGCTGCTCTTCCAAGGAGGTGCCTGGGGACCAGGCGGGCACTGGGGTCACAGGACCCTCCCAGAGCAGCCGTTGGGTTTGGCTTTACGGCACCAACAGTGGGAAATTGGGGCTTCCTTGGCTGGCGCTGGTGGGAGCTGCCGGCTGCGGCTTCGTCCCAACGGGTGGCCAAGGAATGGCTTTGCCAAAAGTCCCATATTGAGCTCCAAACCCTGTCACCACCAGGGAGATGTGAAGAGCCGTGGGGTTTGCCGAAGTGGCTCCAATGCTGGTGCTCGGCACAGAACCCGGGAGCACGGTCCCAGCATCCCTGCTGGTGTGAGGCCTCTCCACCAGCCCTGGATCCAGGGAGGTGCCTGACCTTTGAGTCGTTCCTTTTGGCAGTAAGAGCTTAAACTAGCGTTCCTCTAAGCTTATCACTTTTGTGTCTTTGGGTGGGACAAATCCTGCTCTGCATTGCTCATCTCCTCCTGACCTCATTCCGCCCCTCGGGGAGAGGCTGGCGTGAGCCCTCGCTCCCGAGAGTGTTGGCTGGAAGGAGCTGGAGCGTGGATGGAGGGGCTTGGAGCAGAGGTTTGGTCTTCACTTGCTGGATCCTGGAGTCCTGTGCCTCCCTTGGGTTGGAGCAGCACCGTGGGCACGAGGCTGCAGTGGCTCCTGTGACTCCCCCGTGTGCCGGATGGCGGTGCCGTCGAAGTGATGGGTGGGGGTAAAAAAGGATCCTTCTCCAAAGGGATTGGGAAAGCACCCGCCTCCACCCTCACGAGCCACCCCGCTCCCATTGAAGCTGGGCTTTGTCCCCCACCCCGTGCTGGAGTGGGGGTGGATGGGAGGATCCTGAACTTCAGAGGGGGACGGGGCTGTCAAAGCAAGAACAGTGGGGAAAAATAAAACAAAGGAGGAAAATTTACTCCCGAGAATAATAATGAAGGCGGGGAATGACTTCTCCTTGCCTTGTGCCCTTGGGACAGGTCAGACCCCACCTGCGCCTGCAGCCCCCAAGGAGGTGAGCGAGCCTGTCTGAGCTGATGGAAGGGCAAAGGCACCCGAGATGCTGGACTTGAACCCCAACTGGGGTTGGTGAGAGCTTTGGGTCACCCCTCCGTGTCCTGCCCAGCCCTTGGTCCGGCCCTGGCTTTGCGGGGTGGCCGGGAGGCTGGCGACCCTTCCCCACAGAGCACCTTGGTGGGGACCAGGTTGGGGCAGGACTGGGCTGGGTACCTCGTGCTGGATATGGGGGTCCAAGGGCAGAGGGGGTCTGGGCTTTGGTTGGGACTTCCCAGTACTCCTGGCTGCTTGCCTTGCCCATGGCTCACTCAGCTTGCCCGTGGCTCTGCCCGGAGATGCTGGTGGTGGTGGCAGGGCCTGCGTTGCTGTGCCGCATCGATCCCCGACAGCGATTTAAATGCCACAAAGCACAGCAATCGACACCTCGCGGCCTCCGGTGAAGCCAATCAGCGCTGGGGCCAGCGAGACCCACGCTCCCGTTTTCGAGCCCTGCTCGGATCCATTCGACGTTTTCCTCTGGGTCATTAGTGAAGGGACAGGGATGCAGAGAGAAACGGGGATTAAGACTTCGTTGGGTTTTTTTCCTTCCTCCTCCTTCCTTTTATTTTTTTTTCCCTCATTCCGTGTTTGCTTTCCCCATTCCTGGCTGGGAGAGCAGGTGATGCCACTGCTGGGTGAGGGATGGACGTGGAGATGAGCTGTGCCCTGGCGGAATGTGCCAGGAGGGCAGCCAGGGTGGGATCCTGGGGTCCTGGTGGGACCCCAGGGGATGCAGCCAGGGTGAGATCCCATGGTCCTGTTGGGATCCCAGGGGATGCAGCTGCGGTGGGATCCCAGGGTCCTGGTTGGAACCCCAGGGAATGCAGCCAGGGTGGGATCCCAGGGTCCTGGTTGGAACCTCAGGGAATGCAGCCAGGGTGGGATCCCGTGGTCCTGGTTGGAACTCCAGGGAATGCAGCCAGGGTGGGATCCCGTGGTCCTGGTGGGATCCCATGTGATGCAGCCGAGGTGTGTGAGCAATTCCTGCCCTGCCAATTTTCCTGGCATTCCCCACCCCACTTTTGCTTGGCATTTCTGGCTTTTCCCATTTTCTATCCTGTGCAGACGTGCGTGCGAATGCCAATGCCGTATCCAAACACCAACCTGGACCAGGGATGCTGCAGCGATTCTGCCGGCATCCACCTGCCAGTATTCCCACTGAGCACTGCAGGAACATTACCAGACTCCAAAGAGTTTAAAACCATCCCTCAATAGTTTTTATTGGAATACAGTCACGTCCTTTTATTTCCCCTCCTTCCTCACCCAACCCTGAAATCCCCCAGGAATTCAACTTTGCTACAAAAGAGCTCAGATCCTTGGCTCCACTCCCCGGGGCCACCAGCTTTGCCAAAAAGGCAACCAAATTGCAAAGAGGGGGTTTGAAACCTGGAGATTGGGGAAAAAACACCCCATTGGATCCCCCATCCCATTCCTCCTCCTGCTGCATCCGCCTTGTCTCCTCCATCTATTTTATTAGCGTGCCGTTCAGCCTTATTTCACTGGAAATATTCCCTCTTTCCCCTGCTGCATCCACAACCAACTTTAGCCGGATATTTTATTTTTTTATCCCTGCAGAAGAGGAGAAATTATTTGTATCGGTTTATTTATTTTTTTTCTTTAACATTACACGGGGAGCAAAACTCTCCCATGTGCTGGGAAACAGATAAAGTGTTTAGACAGCAAATACAAATATTTTTGAGCATTCAGCCTGGCTACAGATATTTCTGCCTGTCCTCCAGCAGGATTTCTCACTGTATCTTCTCGGGGGGTTTTATTTAGACCAGCTTGATTTATTTTTTTTTTATCATATTAAAAGCCTTATTTGCAGGAAAATAAAATCAGCCAAGGCTGACCCCGGAGAGAACCTGAAAAAATCCCAATTCTTCCTTTTTCCAATCCCGTTTCCAGTGAGAAAAAAAAGCCCCTGGACCTCATGCCCTGTGCAAAATCCAACCGCGACGGGATTATCGCGGCGCTGAGCTTTTTGCGGCTGCGGGTGCTGGGACGGCGGCGGCATCGGCGGCTTCTCGGAGCTGGGATGCAGGGAGGGAGCTGGGGAGGCACAGGGATGGTCCCTTGTGCTGCAGGTACCGACTCTGCACAAAGCATCCAAAAAATGGGCTTTTTTTTTTGCCTTTTTGAATTAAAAAATAGCCAAACGTGGCACCCTGGCTGTGTCCCAGTCCTACTGGTGGCCCTACGGGTGCGGTTGCCACCCCGTGCTGGGATGTTGGGAGCATCCCAAGCGGCTGCCAGGAGCCATCAGCAGCTAAGGATGCTCTTTCCCAGCCAGCTCGATAATCCCAATTATTATCTGGTTTCTCGATCAGGGTTGCTTATTAAAGTTGGCACCGCTGGCTTTGCCGTTCCGGCCGCCTGCCTCGGCGCAGGGATTTCTCTCCCACTGATTCGGGAAGGAAATTGAGTGGAAAAACGCAGGGCAGAGCCTCGCGGGATGGCAGGGCTGGGGCAGGGGGGGTACCCGGCTGTGGAAGTGATGCCAGGATGCTGCTCCAGCCCCGATGGCTTTGGGCAGTGGGAATGATGCTGTGGTGTGCGAGGCCCATCCTTGCGTGGGATCAGGTCGGCTGTGCTGCCGGGTTGTGTCCGTCTGTCTGTCCCCACCGGGCTGGGTGGCTCTCGGGGCTGCATATGGTGAAACCACCCTGGTTTTGGGTGAAACCACCCTGTGTTATTTTTAAATGAGAATTTAAAGGAGTACATAAATATTTGCTAAATAGCTGTTAATTTAGTAATTTTAAAGGAACCTTTTCCAGCCGTCTCTCCCACTCACACCAAGAATATCGGCTTTTCCAACATTTGGACCTTCCAGCTTGAATTCCCCTGCTCCTCGTCGCACAAATGTTCTTCTCACTAATGCTTCCTCTTGCAGTTCTTCTGCAAATTCAGTTTTATTTTCACCAAGACAATTTACCAAACCTGATGCCAGAGCTGCCGGCGCCAGAGCCGATGTTGCCGCCCTTTGGGAAAGGGCTTTTCCGAAATCACGGACCCGTTCTTGGCATGGGGTGAGTGGGGCTGGAGGTGGGAGAGATGCTGCTGGAGAAGATGCTCTCCCAATGGGTTCCTCTCTTGGTGTTTGGTACTGGGTGTTAACCCAAATTTCCCTTTACTCTGCTGGAAAACTCGGAGCTGGGTGGTTGAGTGGTCCCAGATCCAACCGGGTGCTGAGCATCTGGGCATTGAACCCCAACGGAGCCTCTCGGGGGGCTGTGGTTGGTCCCTCACCCTCCTCCTGGGGTTGCCTAGAACAGGACCTGCCGCCTTTCCAGCGGGCACCTCCTATGGATCAGCCTGGATTTATTTGTCCCTCCGGGGACGTGGGGCTGGCAGGAGGGCAGAGGGGCTCTTTGTTGGGGGACCGGTCCCGTACAGGGAGAAGGGAATCACCTCCTTTCCTCCCTCTCCTCTCCCCACAGCTTCTTCCTTTGTTTTTTTTATCCCAACTGCTGTTTTTTCGTGCCCTTCCACCATTTTCCTTCGTGCACAAAGGCTGTAACGACATTTCCCTCTTCCCATGGTGTCCGTTTGCTTGAGCTCCCTGCTTCTGGTGTTCCCAGGATGGGGTCTTTCCCCCATCCCCTCCTTATGCTGGGGCGTTGGGAGAGCGGTGAGGATGGGGAAGGCTCCAGAATCTTTTGTTTGGGAACATTATTGTTATCCTGAACCCTGCAAGGTTCCTCTTTCCGAGGCAGCCTCATTCTCCAGGGCACAAGGTCCACCTTGGGGATCGTCCAGTCTCCTTGGGTTTCCTGGGATGCTTCCTGCAGGGAGGTCAGGAGGACCCACTGCCCATGTGCATCCCTGGCTCCGGCAGTGCCGAGGGACATGGGATGGAGCTGTGGTCCCACCAGGCTGTGCCGTGCTGTGTCCCAGGGTTTTTTGTCCCACTGGTACCATGTTGGGGTTGGATACACAGCAATTCTGGCACCAACTCCAAATTCCAGTCAAAATGGTGCTCCCAGTTTGGTTTCCAACAGAGAATCCCAGCCACCATCCAGAATAGGAATGGCTTTTGGTTCCAGTCCCCATCCAACGTCGCGTGTCCCATTGGGTTGCCTTGGGATTGCAGGTCTTGGTTGGGTTGGAGCTGAGCAGCCGCGGGGTGCGGGGTCCTGTGCCACACTGGGATCTCCCTGCACCGCGGCGCCGGCGGCGCTCCCGGCCCTGCGAGATGGAATTAAAGACTAAAACAAAGGGTGGGAATGGGATCACTCTTTGCTGTGGGATGGGTGCTCCGGAGGTGGTGTTGTGCCTGGTGTTCATTGCCATCTGACCAGGGCTGGGCTCCAGGCTTTCCCTGCCAGTGATTCCTGCCTTTCCCTGCCTGCAATTCCCATCTTTCCCTGCCAGTGATTCCTACCTTTCCCTGCCTGCCTTCCCCTCTCCGTGCTGCTTCTCGGGGTCGGTTGCTCTGAGGTCCAGTCACCCAACTGCTGCCTCTCCAACTGAACCATCCCTGCCCCATCCCCATTTTCCACCTTGGCTCCTTCCTGGAGCTCTCTCCGGCGTTGGGATGCGCAGCCCTGGCTGGAGGGTGTCAGAGACCCGTTTTGCAGATACGGCAGCAGGAATCTGACCTCCAGAAAACATTTCCATGCTGATTAATAATAATAATAATAAATCATAATGTTGCCTTTTAAAATAGAAAGCTTTTGGATAAGGAGGAGGGATCATCATTAAAGCCAGCGAGTGTGAGTTCTGGATCCCATTTCCAGCTCGTTACCTGGAGACAAATGGTTTCCCTGCTCCCAGCCTCAGTTTCTCCACCGTTAAGGTGAGGATCGCTGCCAGGGGCTAAATTAAGCAATTAATATTTGTAAAGTGCATGGAGAGGCTGAGAAGGACGTGGTTCTTCAGCTGCACACCGTGTCCTCCTGCTCCGTGGCCGGACCTGGGAATTGTGGCTGGGAGCCGGAGCTCGGCGAAGGCAGCGAGCGGTGCCGATGGTGTCGGCTGGAAAGCGGCTTCTTCTCCGTGTCCGCAGCCCCGGCTCCCACCGGGCTGGTTTGGGGCTCCGGTAGGGATGTGATTCCCCCATTCCAGGGATGTGGAGACTCAGAGCTGCGACGGGCATCGCACGGCTGAGTGTTTGCCAGTTCCATTCCAGCATGCCACGGATATAACCCTTCACCAGGGGGTCCCTCACTGCCCTGCGAAGGGACAAAATCTTGGTGTCACCAAGATTCGCCAGTTCACGCCGGGAATCCCATTTCCAGCAGGAAGGGAGTCCATCTGGCTGGATTTTGGGGTTTTTCATCTTAAATATTGAAATATTTATTTCACCTTATAAATCTCCCAGCCGGGCTGCCGCGGGAGGGAGGATTTATGGGTGCAGGTGTAGCCGCAGCGGGAGGAGAGCGGTTCCTGGGCACCCACCGGGTTTGATGTTTTCCTAATGACGCCGCTGCGGCAGCGATTGCGCCGACGGGAGAGGGAGCGCCCGGCTCTAAATCCTACCTGGGCGGCGCTGCCGGGCGTGGGGATTGGGCCCTGCGGTGGAATGGACCCAACCTGGATGACAGAGGTCCAGCTCATGGCTGTGGTGCCACTTCTTCATTATAGAAGGGGTCGTGGTGCCGGCACAGCAGGAGGTTGGACCCCAAACCATCTTCTGTTGGTGTAAATACATTTTCCTAATATTTTTAGGTGAGATCTTAGGAAGGAATGTTTTCCTGTGAGGGTGAGGGGCTCTGGCACAAGTTGTCAAGGCTGGAGGTGTTCAAGGCCAGCTTGGATGGGGCTTGGAGCATCCTGATCCAGTGGGAGGTGTCCCCACCCATGGAACTGGATGGGCTTTGAGGTCCCATCCAACCCAAACCATGGTTCTAAATCAGCAGAGTGAATTTTAGGGAGCTCAGTGTGAAGTCTGGGGTTGCGCATGGGTCCAACAGCTCCACTCAGCTGTTCCTGTCCTCATCCCGAGGGATTTGAGATGCTGATGGGTGCCCTGGGCTTGCTCAGACTTGGACCCGCTCTCACGCCCCAGAGCAAGGCTGGTGGGGCCGGATCCTGCTGTGATGCTTGGGGCAGCACCACCCCCGGGGCGAGCGGCCCCACCGGCCTCCCAGGGACAGGGTGGGCGTCGGGGTGTGTTTAATCACACTTTGCTTTCACGCCTCAGCCCAGCAGCCAAGAACACAGGTCTGTGCCCTCTGGGGCTCCATCACAACCGTGACCCTCAGAGGTCAGTTTAAATCCCAGGAAGGTCACGCTTTCCCGCTGCACCAGCGTCGGTGTCACAGTGGGGACGTGGGAAAGCCGAACACGGCGAGGGGGCTTCAGGGGGTGTTGGTCCGTGGTGAGGACGAGGATGCTCAGCCCTGGGTGGGCTGGGGGGACCCTGTTGGGGTTCTCCCGGGGTGTGGGGGGGGGATGTCAGGGCAGCTCCAGCAGGATTTTCCCTGCGCCAGCTCTGCCCGCAGCAGCACAAACGAACCAAGTAATTGGCAACATGGAAATATTTTGTGCTCATTAAGCAGTGGGAAGCGACGGGTGAGGAAGCGGCGTTCTCCAGCGCGGGCAGGGGCTGCTGGTGGTGTCCCCTGGGGCCTCCCAGCAACCAGAACCCCTCCAAGCTCCAGCTGGGAAGCGGAGACAGTGATTCCGGGCTGGGAGCTGGGGCAGGGAGTGTGGCTGTCGCGGGGAGACACGGAGACGCTGTGGTGCTGGAGGGGTGGCGGTGGGAAACCCTGGGGAGCAGGGGAGCTGGGTCCTGCCATGGGAACCCTGTGTTTGTTGGGGTGGGAGTGAATGTGGAGAGCAGAGGGGGATCATAACCACCGTACAGGGGGGTCACAGTCACCATTTGGGGGGGGCTGGTTCCGTCACTGTGCGTTTTCTTCCAACTGCCATAAATCCTATGGATTAAAACTTGAAACAGCAAATCTCAGCAGCTGCCTCTGAGCTCCCCTGACCCTGGCACCGTGCATCGCTGGCTCCCAGGAAGGACATCTAGGGGAGCCCTGGGGAGAGTCTGCATCCCTTCTCAATCCCTTCCAGCAGAAGGAGATCCCATGGGACGCCCTGGGATGGGGACCCCCCTGAGTGGCCTCGTCCCTCTGAAGGTTGGTGACCCAGGGGTGGCTGCTCCCTCGCACCCCATCTCGTAGCCGCGGGCTGGCGGTGGCCCCCGCAGCGTCCTCAGCCGTGCCAACCCCCAGCACGTGCTTAGGGCACTCCATGGGGACCAGGCTTTGCCATCCATCCCCCCCACACCCTGCGAGAGCCCCCCAGGGCGGCGCGGGGAGCGCCCGGCGGTGCTGCAGGCGGGGGAAGCTTTATGGCTGTAGTTAAAGTGACTTTATGATATTGTATCTGAACAATTGCTGGCTATTATCTGGATCGATGCTGCGTGATTGAGACACCGGTTGATAACCCAGCCGAGGCCTCTAATCGCTTTTAAACCGCGCTGGGTCCTTTGTGCTTTCGATAAAACCCCTCAGCATTTTCTATTTTAACTCTCCACCCCTGGCTCCGGTGGGTTTTCCCCCCGGGACTGCGCGCCGGGGGCTCTGCCCGCTGCGATGGGTGCAGGGTGGCTTGTGCGTTGAGTCCTGGCTCTGTCTCCTGTCCCCCTGACTGGGATGGGGACTGGGGTGCTGGACCTAATTCAGGGCAGTGGGATGCTGGGTCCCAGGCACTGGGATGCTGGGACCCAGCTTGGGGCCGGGATGCTGGGACTGAGGGAGTGGGATGCTGGGACCAGGCTTGGGGCAGCAGGATGCTGGGACCTGGGGAGTGGGATGCTGGAACCTGGGGAGTGGGATGCTGGGACTCAGCTCGGGGCAGTGGGATGCTGGGTCCTGGGGACTGGGATGCTGGGACCCAGCTTGGGGCTGTGATGCTGGAACCTGAGGACTGGGATGCTGGGGCCCGTCTTTGGGCAGTGGGATGCTGGGACCTGGGCACCAGGATGCTGGGACTTGGCTTAGGGCCAGGATGGTGGAACCTGAGGACTGGGATGCTGGGATCTGGGGACTGGGATGCAGTGGGATGCACGCTGGCTGCCGGGCAGCTTTGGGATGCTGTGTAGTTCCCAGCACTGCTGGGTCCCATCCTGCTCAGAGAGGGCAAGGGGTGTGGAAGGGAAATTTTGGGGTCCCCATTCCACCTTTGCCCGGCTCGCAGCGACCTTGGGTGAGTCACATCACCTCTGCGCACTGCATTTTCCACAGCTGTAAAACGAGGACAATGATACCTTGCCCACCTCGCAGAGGGGTCGGGAGGCTTAATTAGTTAATGTTCGTAAAGTGCTTTGAGGATTAATTAATATTGTGAGTCTAATTTTTTTCCAGTGGTAAAACACTGCTTAAATATCTCCGCGCTGGTCCCTTCCTCTGTGACCCTGTAAAGCAAATCCATCCGGGGATGTCACCGGTCTCCGCAGGAGCCGGGTGGCCCCATCCCTGCCAGGCATCGTCTCCCAGTGCTGAACTGGGAGCCCACTGGTGTTGAGAGGAAAGCAGGACTGAGCAAGATGCCTTGGGGTCAGTGCCTTTGAAAGGGACTGTCCTAGAGCTTGGGGTGCAACCCTGCATCTCAGCTCCAGTGCATCTTCCTGGGCCGGATCCTTCTCCTTTGCAGGGCTTTCCCTGCTGGAATCAGTTCATCCTTTGGGATGATGTCACTGTCACCTCCCTGCAATGCTACTCGTCCCTGTCCAGCCTGCTCGGGCACCTCTGGCATCCTCCATCCTTATCAAGCTCCTCGGAGGCTCCTGTCCTGCCTCAGCATCCCAGATCCAATTCCATCCAGCGCTCCTGGATCTGCTGGGCTGGGAATAGGGCTGTGGGACCTGGCTGGGAGGGTGGCTTTCAATGGCTTTAAACTAGAAGGGGAAAGATTTAGATTAGACATTAAGAAGAAATTCTTCACAGTAAGGGTGGGGAGGCCGTGGCCCAGGTTGCCCAGAGCAGTGGTGGCTGCCCCATCCCTGGAGGTGTTCAAGGCCAGGTTGGATGGGGCTTTGGGCACCCTGATCCAGTGGGAGGTATCGCTGCCGATGGAACTGGATGGGCTTTGAGGTTTCTTCTGAGGCAAAAAATTCTATAATTCTATCATCCAGCATCCCTGGGCTGGGAATGGGGCTGTGGGACCTGACTGGGACAGCTCCAGAAGGGTTGGGAACGCTGTGCGGGGAGAGGTGCGAATTGAAGCGCTGAGCACACATCCTCAGCGCTGCTCCGGCACGATCCTGCCTTTCCCAGGGAAACCAAGTTGTTGCACACACACCTGGCTGGGAAAGCTGCTGGCAGGCGCGGGAGGGCAGTTTCTGGTATCTTAATTCCCGTATGCCATTAGTCAGATCGCTGACTGGCAGGTTTTGTTTCCTCCGAGATGATTTCTCAGCAGCGGCTCCGCTCTGCCCTGTGCCCCTGCCTCCCTTCTGCTCCGCCGCTCTCGGCTACGGGGACGGGGATTGCGGATGCAGGGATGGCAAGAAGGGTCCCTGTGATTCCAAGGCTCTTCCTGGGGACCCTAAAAGGCACCCGGGGTGAAGCTCAGCTCCAGCGCTGCGAGGGAATCGCGCTTCTCTGGGTATCTTTGGTGGGAGGTTTCCTGCATGGGAGCAGCGCTGAGGGTGATTCCCAGCTCCTCGTGATCCCAGGGCGACCAACAATGAGTGCTGGCACAAAACAGCGGCTTTTTGCTCTGTTGGAGACCACCATTTCCAAGAGGGAATGGTGGGAGGGAGACTGCGGGATGATGGTGTGATCCCAGGATGCTGGGATGCGATGGAGCCCTGGGGCTGGAGAATGGGTGATGGAGGAAGGAATTGGAACTGGATGATCTTTAAGGTCCCTTCCAACCCAACCCATTCTATGATCCCTGGTTGCAGAGCACTGGAGGGGACTGGGAACTGCAGTGGAGTGAGGAGGACGGAGGACTTGGGGAGCCACCATCCTCCTCCAGCTTGGTCCAGTGACCAAGCTGGAGGAGGTGGGAGAGGATGAGCTGGGATGGTCCAGCGCTGGTCGATGGCTCCTGTCCCCTGATTGCCACCAGCACGGAGCATTCTGGGTTTCAAACCCCACTGCTCCACGGGCATCCGGAGGGTTTGAGGCAGGACAGACTGACAGCAGCACCATTCCAGCATTCCCACTGCCCGGACCCTGCTCCGTGCTGTTAATAACATCCCGGCAATTAAACTGGAACTAATGCAACGATAAAAATAACACGCTGTCCTTCTGCAGCGGGGCTGCATCCCACAAGCTCAGAGGTGTTTAAAAACCCATTTAAAACCAGATCCTGTCGCGGGGTGCGGAGGGGGCGGCACTGGGAGGGGGCGGCACCGGGCTCTGCGTGGCTGGGATCGTGGATTCCAGCTCTGATCATCTCCCTGCCTTCCCATGGCCCCAGTTTCCTCCAGTTGAGAGACTGGTTTGCCAACTGCCAGGTTTTAAATAATATAAATGACAGGATTTTTATTTAATTGTTCTCCTTTCTGGAGTTGTTTAATCCCCAGGGGTTGATTTTCAGGCTTTTCTCCATGATGCAAAGAGCAGAAAACGCGTTCTTTTAATGGTAATTGAGATTTGCGCATCATTGCAGGACTTGGAAGCCACGATGGGCTTTAAATAACGTGAGAGAGAGTGGATTCAGGTTCTGGCTCTTCAGACAGGTTGTTGTGGTTTTATTGTGGTTTTCTTCCCTTTGCTCTGAGGTCAGGAGGGTCCAGAAAGCCACGTCCCTGTCCCATGCAGGGATACGCTGCCCCGGACACCCTTCCTAAAGCAGGGGGGAGACAGGGACCTGTGGGTCGTGGTGTCCTTAGGGAGACCTCTCGGGAGTGGCTTTGGTGGTGACCTTCAGCCAGCCTTGCCTGGAGCTGCCTGCCAGCCCTTTCCCAACCCGCTCGCACTCGGACAAGGGAGCTGGGTTCTCCCAGACTTAGGTTTGGGGGGGGGTGTTTAGCTTTGCCATCATCTGCCTGGGACAGTGGGGGCTCAGCCTGGTTCCCACAGCCTGATGGGACCCAGCCTGGCTCCTGCCACAGGGCAGAGGATGCTCCTGCTGGAGCAAGCCTTGAGTGATGTGGTGTCTGCAGAGGAGGAAGCTCTGGGACAGGGAGGTTGCTCACCTGGAGAGGAGCAGCTCTGCAGGGGCTTCATTCTGGCTGCCACACCAGCCAAGCAGGCTCCTGTGCCTTTGGTGGGCTCTCCTGAGCCCTGGATGCCCGTCTCCCGTTTTCCTTTTCGCTGCAGTGTCCTGGGGCTGCAGCTCCATCCTTTGCTGTTCAGGAGGCCAGGGTGGGTTTAGAAGGGAGGGAGATGGGGATGAGCAGAGGGGGATGAAGCACAGCAGCTGGCTGGGCACCCATGTGCCAGCATGGCTGGAGGGGGCTGGATGTGCTGCCGGAGCAGGGACCTCATCACTGTGAGTCCTGAAACCTCGAGTGCAGGAGCACCGCGGCGAGGCTGGAATTGCTGTGCCTGTGCCCTGCTGAGCTGCCCCATCCCAAGGGATGAATCCCTGCCCTGGCACCGGTGGCACATGGCCACACTGACAGTGCCCGCCCGTGCTGCCTGTCCTCCCCCTCAACCAGCTTTGGGTGCACAGAAGGGGCTGCTGAGCCCTTTCTGGATGGGGGAAGCGGTTTCCGGCTGCTGCGGGAAACATCTGGATCCAATTGCTGCTCCGAGTGCAGGAGGCTGGGCCGGACCTGCTCCTCCCACACGGCGTGATGGGAGTTGTGTTGCTGCGGGGGGACCCATCCTGTGGCTGGGGGTGCTGTTGGGTCTCCATCCCATGGCTGGGAGCCCTACTGTGTCCCCATCCCATGGCCGAGAGCCCTGCTGTGTCCCCATCGTGTGGCCAGGAGCCCCACTGTGTTCTCATCCTCAGCCTCGCCGTGTTCCCATTCCACCAGGAGCCTGGCTGTGTCCCGATGCCGTGACTGGGAACCTCACTGTGTTCCCATCCCACCTCAATGTCACCATGTCCCTATCCCACCGGGAGCCTCACCATGTCCCCGTCCCACTGGCAGCATTACCATGTCCCTATCCCACTGGGAACCTCTCCATGTCCCCATCCCACGTGGGCCCTCACCATGTCCCTATGCCACTGGGAGCCTCTCCATGTCCCCATCCCACCTGCAGTTTCACCGTGCCCCCATCCCACCTGGACCCTCACCATCTCCCCATCCCACCAGGACCCTCACCATCTCCCCATCCCACTGACACCAAGCCCCTACCCCACCGGGATCCCCACCATCCTGCCCTGGAGGTCCCCTTGGCCGGGTGGCATCACTCAGGGCTGGCAGCGCCGGTCCCTAGCGCCGTGCTGCCCCGTCCCAGGCCGCGGTGGGGGGAGCTGCTGCCCGCCTGTGCCTTTTGTCAGCCTCAGAAAAATTGACCTTGAAGCGCGCTGGAAGAGCCCTGCAGCTAATCGTGTTAGGAGGTGTCTGACTGCGGCTCCGCGCGCCTCTACCTGAGCGGCATTAGCAAGGGGGACGCGTCGGGCTCGCGGCGCCCCGGCTCAATAATTGATGCGTTTTTCTCAACTCCCCCTTCCGTGAAAGGAAACCCAAGTGCTGGGAGGATGGCGGCGCCGATGGGGTGGGGACTGGCGAGCGGCGAGGGGCTGGGGTGGCACGCGTGGTGCTTGGAGATGGTGCTGTGGAGACACCGTGTTCCTCGCTGGGGACCGGGGCAGGTGGGGGTGTGATGAGGATGTGATTTGAGTGGGAATGTGGGGATGTGCTACGACCTCCGTGGTCACGGGCTGGGGGTGTGGCAGGGCTCCTGGTGGGATGGGGACGTGGTGGGGCTCCCAGATGTAAGATGGGAATGCAGCGAGGCTCCTGGTGGGATGGGGACACAGCGAGGCTCCTGTACCTCCACCTGCTCTTCCCAGCCTTCCTCCCTGCAGGGAGGCCCCAGGCAACGTGTCTCTGCTGGCTCTTTTTGGGAGTCCCTGTAGAAACCCTCAAAATCTGTGTTCCCGTGTAAGTACCAAGCGTCCCTGTGCCAAGCATCCTCACAGCGAGCATTCTGGCACTGAGTATCATCCTCAAGCCGGGCATCCTCGCGCCGGGCATCCTCACCCTCAGCATCCTCACCCTCAGCATCCTCATGCCGAACATCCTCGTGCCCGGCATCCTCACACCAAGCATTCTTGCACCAAATATCCTCTCTCTGAGCATCCTCACACCGAGGATCCTCATGCCGAGCATCCTTTTGCCGTGTGCCCTCACACCCAGCATCCTTGTGCCAAGCATCCTCCTTTTCCCCATGACCTTCTCCTGCTCCCAAGCCTGGCACCAGCCCTGGCTCTGCTGCCTCGACCTCCCCTGCTCTGACCAGGGATCCCCATCACCCTCACCCACCCTGGACTCTGTTGCGGGGGATGTTCACTCTGGGTACCCCTCAACTCAGGCACCCACGCCTTGCCTTGATCCAAACCTTCCTCCCTGCCTCCTCCCCTCTGCCTATATATATATATATATATATATATATATATATATATATATTTTATTGCCTTTCCCCTCTTAGAAAAACGTGCAGGGAAGGGGAGAGATTTTAACCTTCTGCCTGGAACCAATTAAAAAGGTCTTTCCACAGAGACGAAAGTGCTCGTGCACCTTTGTGTGCTGCTAACGGGGGGAAGAAAGCAGAGGCGGCCTTTGAAGGGGGAGATGGAGGTCTCTCCGCTGGGACCCCTCCGGGCTTTCAAAGCCTGTGTTATTTCTTTATTTTTAAATAGCCAAATTAAAGTGACTCCTGCTTCCTTTCCTCCCCGTTAGCACATCGTGCAGCGAGCACGTGGCCCTCGCCAGCCGCGGGGAGAAACGCGGCCGATGGGACTGCTCCCGCGCCGCTCCGGGCACCCCAAACCCCATCCTGGCTCCTCCAGGATGAGGCAGAACCTCCCTGGGCTTGCAAAGTCTACGGGCAGGAGGCCGAGTGGGTGCTTGGAGGCGGAGGGGGTGGTCCTGGATGATCCAGGCAGGGTCACGGTGGCCCCCGGAGCCGGGACAGCCCAGCACGTCGCCCCTTGAACTCAACCAACCAAACGCATGAGTGGGTCTCTTCAAAGGGACCCCCCCTCCCTCTTCACCCCTCAAAGAGCTCTGTGCCCCCCCCCCTCCCCACCACCCTCACCCCATCTCCATAAGACTCGGGTGAAAAGGCAGCAGAACAAAGCACAGGAAGGATTTGAGGTGGTTTCCGTGCAGACCTGAATGTCGAGTTGCTCAATGGAAGAGGAGATGCCGACGCGCCGACGCTTTCATCCCGACTTTGGCCAAGGGGGTGACGGAGCGAAAGCTGCTTCCCCAGCACCCCCCAGCTGCTTTTCTTTTTTTTTTCTTTTCCTCTCTCTTTTTTTATAAACTCTCAGATTTATTTTTCCACAGTATAATTCTGAAAGACAGCGGAGTATGAATTATTCATTGACCCCTAACTGCCTTTGCATACAATCCTGGCCGGGGGAGAGTGCCCGTGTCGAATGAATTTGTGTGCAGAGCTGGGCCAAAGTGAATTGAAATCAATTTTTAAGGTTTAAGGGGGGACTTTCGGTGATTTTGGGGTTGGGAAGCTGGAGCACGTGGGGAGGTGACTGGGGTGGGATCTGGAAGTTTCTAACTGGCAGTTGTTCTCTTTCCAAAGCGGCCAAGGAGTGAAGGAGGAGCATGGGGTGAGGATGCCAGGGGAGTGTGGGTTGTAGGAGATGGGGGTCCCACGAGGTGGGGGGGGTCCCAGGGGATGGGGATCCCAGGAAAAGGGGGTCACAGAGCATGGGCGTTCCAGGAGTGGAGGTCCCAGGAGATGGGGGTTCCAGGAGTGGGAGTCCCAGGGAATGTGGGTTCCGGGGGATGGAGTTCCCAGAGGGTGGAGTTCCTAGGGAATGGAGGTCCCAGGGGATGGGGTTCCCAGAGGATAGGGGTCCCAGGGGATGGGATGTGGGTGCTGCTGGCTGCCCCCAGTGCCCGGCATCGTGTCCAGGTCCCGTGTGTTGTCCAAAGAGGTTGTTGGGTTCAGATCCGTGGTCTGGCTTTGTCCATCGCTGCCCACAACAGTGCCCATCACGCTCCCCATGCACTGGTGAAGGGCACCTGGTGCAGAGCAGTGAAAAGAGGAGAAAAGGGGGAAAAAAATGCCCTTTTTAGTAAATCTCTTCTGTTCTTAGATGCTGCTTCAGCCCGATGGAAATGTGAGGCATGACTCTGGAGGGGGAGGGAGTCCCCAAAGAGTCTGATGGCTTTGGCAGGGAGAACCCTTGCTACCTTCACCCCCATCCTCCTGCCCCCCAGACCCCTCCCCCTGGCACAGTGATGCCCAAACCTTGCCATCGGGTGCCAAAACCCACCGAGGGGTGAGGGGGTGAGCAGGGCGAGGGCGGGAGCGCCCTGGGCAAGGCTTTAATCTGATTAGTCTTGGAGTGAATGGAGAAAGCGAAAAGGCTTAAACCCCAGTGAAAGGAGCAGGGGGGGCGGGGGGCAGCGTGCCATGAGAAGTGGAGACCCCGGCCAGTCTCGCCAAATTAGGTCAAATTTGGCTGGGGCAACACAAGGGGAAGGAATAAGGAGAGGGGGAGAGCCAGGAGGAGAAATAAGTTTGGCTTTGGTGGCCCTGTGACCTCTGCCAGGCTCCTGAAGGCGGCTGCTGGTGCCCCTGCCGTGGGTGCTGCCACCTCCCCTGCACTGGAGTTGGGGTTCCTGCTCCCCTCCAGCCTTGTGCAATGGTGGGAATGCCAGGGAAGGAGCCCCCCCTCCCCTGGGTTTGGGGTTCCTGCTCCCCTTCAGCTTTGTGCAATAGTGGGGATGCCAGAGGGTGCCCCCCTTGCTGGGGCTGGGGTCCCTGCTCCCCTCGCTGGGGCTGGGGTCTCTGCTCCCCTCCAGCCTTGGGGCAGAGGTGCCAGAGGGAGTCCCCCTTGCTGGGTTTGGGGTCTCTGCTCCTCTCCAGCCTTGTGTAATGGTGGGGATGCCAGGGGAGGAGCCCCCCCCTTGCTGGTGCTGGGGTCCCCACTCTCCTCCAGCCTATGGTGGAGATGCCAGTGGGAGCATCCCTTGCTGCCGCCTGCATCCTGTGGTCACCTGGCTTCTTGGATGGGCCAAGGGGCTTCGCTGGGACCCCCTGGAGGGACAGTGAACTGGGTGCAGGGGGAGCTGCTGGTGCCAGGGTGCTGGTGGCAGCCCCTCACCTGGCAAGCACGGGCACCACCGCGCTGGTGAGATGGTGAAACCTGCCATGTCTCCGGTCACTGCGTATCCATCTCTTCTGATCCCTGAGGAGCTGCACTGCCCTGGCACAGCCCCACGGTGCTGGAGAGGAGCCGGAGGCAGGAGCTGAGCTCCACAGGGTGGAGGTGCCAGGCTGCAACCAAAACCCTGGGGATGAAAGTGTCAACATGTTGGCATCTCCTCTTCCGCTGAGCAACTCGACTTTCAGGTCTGTGCAGAAACCACCTCAGATCCTTCCTGTGCTTTGTTCTGCTGCCTTTTCACCTGAGTCTTATGGAGATGGGGTGAGGGTGGTGGGGAGTGGGGGGCACAGAGCTCTTTGAGCAGAGTGAGGGGGGCCCTCTGAAGAAATGGATGCCAGTGTGGGCAGAGCTGTGCCAGACCATCCATCCATCCATCCATCCATCCATCCATCCATCCATCCGTCCAGGTGTGTGCTGGGTCAGGATGTGGCCTCCTCCACCAGCAGCACTGGGGTATAAACATCATTTTGCTCCTGTAATGCAGGGGGGGTTTAACTGGGGTGGTTTTTTTGGGGGGAGCAAAATGGGCAAAGATGGCCAAAGCATGATTGTTGCAGGATGGGTGGCTGTGGCTGTTCTGGCACACGTGTGCCATGGGCCGGCACTGCCAGTGCCGGCCCTGCCAGTTGCCATCAGCAGTTGTACAAACCCATCCTTGTGCAGGAGGAGCCTGGCAGATCCCTGCTGCTGGAATGAGGCTTGGGATGATGGGAGATACCATCAGCGTGGTCGGGAGGGTCACCCAAGCCTTGGCACAGTCGTTTGACTTCACCTGTGGTGCCTTGGGGTTGCACCGAGTGGGAGCCAAGCCTGCTGGGGGTCTGCTCCCCCATGTCCCCTCCGCAGAGGTGCCCACTTGCCCCTCCATCCTCTTTTCCATCTGATCGACCGTGTCCCAGATCAATGGGTGCTCCCCTGCAGCCGAGGGGCGGTGCTGCCCGGGCAGGCAGGGAGAAATGGCTTTTCGCAGCGCCTTGAGCGGGTTCCAGCATCGATCTCCCCGGTGAGGAGCAGAGCTTCGTCAGAGATCAATTAGGCCAGTCATTAGCCATGGCCCAGAGCGAAGCCTGAGAAGCGTGAGGCTCGGCGGCGAGCTGGAAAGGGAGAGGGGAGGGATGCCAGGCTGGCAGGGCTGGGCAGGAGGTGGTGCCCGCCTGGGACCACTGCTGGGTCACCCAGTTGTGGCTGGGGCAGCTCCAGGTCACCACCGTCCTACGGCAGCGGGGACGTCCCATCAGCTCCCCGGCACCCTGATGCTTTGGGAGCTGCCCGACTCACCCCGACTGCGCCTCAGTTTCTCCCATCATCACCCAGGACAGAGGTTCTATCCAGAAGGACCAAGGGGCTGGTGGTGGTCCTGGGCACCGCGAAGGCCTTGTGGCAGCCCTGTGGCCAGGGTTGGCCCTGGCTACATCACAGAATCCTTTTGGATTTAATGGTTTTGAATTGGAAAAGGGAAGGTTTAGATTGGACATTAGGAAGAAATTCTTCATGATGAGGGTGGGGAGGCCCTGGCCCAGGTTGCCCAGAGCAGTGGTGGCTGCCCCATCCCTGGAGGTGTTCAAGGCCAGGTTGGATGGGGCTTGGAGCCCCCTGATCCAGCAGGAGGTGTCCCTGACCTGATGGGCTTTAAGGTCCCTTCAGACCTAAACCATTCCATGATTCTGTGCTTCTCCTCCTGATGGGGAATGTTTGTTTATAAAGTGCTTTGGAGGCTTTTGGCGTGGTTGGAGATGTCCCAATGGGCACTGTGTGTCCCAGGAGCTGACAAGTGACGCGTGGCGTTCCCAAACAGCCGGGCTCGTGTCCATCTCGGCTTAGGGAAAACAGCCCCGTGGGAGGCCCCACGGGGACCGAGCAGGACGATGGTGAAGTCATTGTCCTGCTGCTGGGGTCAGGTGAGGCAGCGCGGCGCGGTCTGGGCCACCCAGGAGGTGACACGGGGACTGGATGGGTGCCCCGGGATGTGGGAGCATGGGACAACCAGGAATGATGCTCTGGGAGTTTGTGGAGGGGAGAGGGATGGACGTCATCTCTCAGGGATGGAGTTTTTAAGTCTGGGAAGAACTGTCTCATCCCGGTGCCCAGCCCTTCTCCAGTGGTTCACCAAGGTGTGACCCTGGGGACCAGAGGGGACCTGGGGGGTGTCTGGACTGAGACCCTGTGCCCCTGGCATCCCCTGGACCCGGCATCCCCCAGATCCAGCATCCCCCACACCTGACATGCCCCAAATCCAACATCCCCCAGAGCCAGCATCCCCCAGACCTGACATCCTCCAGATCCAACATCCCCCAGGCCCAGCACCCCCACCCATAGCATCATAAAATCATGGAGTGGTTTGGGTTAGAAGGGACCTCAAAGCCCATCCAGTTCCACCCCCCCCCTCCCACTGGATCAGGGGTCTCAAAGCCACATCCAACCTGGCTTTGAACACCTCCAGAGATGGGGCAACCATGACTTCTCTGGGCAGCCTGTGCCAGGACCTCCCCACCCTCATCCTAACTTGTTTTTCCCCTTCAAGCTTGTGGGTTTGTGCCCAACCAGGAGCGCTCGTGGGCAACAGAGGATGGAGGGAGCAGCAGAGGGTGGAGGGAGCAGCATGATGTGACATTTGACATCCACCCTCTGTGCTGCTGCCCTGCCATCCTCCACACTTCCTTCGACCAAAACACTGGAGAGTGAAGCTGAACAAAGCAAAGGGAAGGGAAGGACCTGGAGCAGGTATCGCCTGCGGCAGCCGCCTCTGCCCAGGAGCTGCAGCTTCTAAGAAACAGAAAATCAGGAGGGTTTCAGCTTAGGAAAAAAAAAAAAAAGGAAAAAAAAGTTCCCTGATTACATCTGGTGAAGTGACAAATCTGCCAGGCAGGTGATTATTCTGTGTACAGACGTGCCGAACACAGATGCCGATAGGATTAAAGGGGAAGGGAGGCAGCTCACCCTGTTAAACCAACACCTGATAAAACCAACTGGAGGAATAAATTGCCAAGGTCGTGTGGTGCTGAACAGGGAGGGGGCCAACGGGCGAGCTTGTCACCAAACCAACCCAAGAACAACCCCCCTTGGGCAACCGGCACCGGCGCAGCCCCCCCGGTGCCTTGGTACCCAGCATGCCCTCGGCTGCCTGGTTGCTTTCCGAGCACGTCCCGGGCATCCCCTTGGGATGGCGCAGAAAATTAACAGTAGTTCAGATCTGAGGAACTTTATGACACGTGTATGATAGGACTGAACCAGGGCGTAATTGAATGACGGATGAGCTTCCAAGAGCCACATTTCCAGGGAGTAATGAAAAATAGAAGTGCTATTGACTAAAGGAGCTTTCGGCGGCCGGGCGGCGCGGCGCGGGATGAGCAGGCTGCCGGCAGGGGGAATGCATCAATACGGCAAGTAATAGCTCAGTTATTATAACTCTGGAAATGTCATTCAGGCCTAACCAGAGAACACTAGCTATTAACTAGCCTTAAACAGAAAGCACCAGGCTGGGAGGCCGAGCTGGGAGCTCCCGATAATTATTTTACTTCTTTTTACGGCTCCATCGCCTTTTTTTTTCCCTTTCCGTTGCGGGAGGTTGATCCTGAGCGCAATTCCCCTGCTGTCTGTGCTGCAGCGTGGAGCTGGGGTGGGCTCCTGGGAGACGCACCTGGGCTGGGTCCTGGAGGATGTAGGACAGCAGGATGCTGGTGCTGCTCTCAGCTCCTCTCCAGGGAGGGTTTAGGTTGGGTATTAGAGAAAGGTTCTTCACCCAGAGGGCGGTGGAGCACTGGCACAGGGATGCAGTCACAGCCTGACAACGTTCAAGAAGCATTTAGACAACGCCTTCAGACACACAGGGTGGGTTTTGGGGTTGTCCTGTGCAGGGGCAGGAGTTGGACTTGATGATCCTTGGGGATCCTTTCCAACTCAACCCCGGGAGCTGCATCGGGGCACGGTCCCCACCGCATCCACGGAGGATGCAGGGCAGTGGGATGCTGGTGCTGCTCTCACCTCTGCTCCAGGGAGGGTTAGATTGGATATTACAAGGGCAAGTAGTGATAGGCCAAGGGGAACGGCGTGAAATTGGATTTGACATCAGGAAGAAATTCTTCACAATGAGGGTGGGGAGGCCCTGGCACAGATTGCCCAGAGAAGTCGTGGTTGCCTCATCCCTGGAGGAGTTCAAAACCAGGTTGGATGGGGCTTTGGGCCCCCTGATCCAGTGGGAGGTGTCCCTGTGCATGGCTGGGGGAGGAACTGGATGGGCTTTAAGGTCCCTTCCAACCCAAGCCATTCTATGATTAGGAAAAGATTCTTCCCCCAGAGGGTGGTGAAGCACTGGAACAGCTCCCCTGGGAAGCAGTCACAGCCTGACAATATTCCAGAACTATCTGGCCAATGCCCTCAGACACAAGGGATGAGTTTTGGGGTTGTCCTGTGCAGAGACAGGAGTCGGACTGATGATCCTTGCGGGTCCCTTCCAACTCAGGACATTCTGTGATTCTATTCCATGCTTCTCCCCACCGGTGGCCGTGAGCCCAGGGCTGAAGCCTTCATCCCTACATCCCTCCCCTCCTGCACATCCTGCTTGAACCTCTGCCGAGAGGCAGATAAACGGCAGAGATGTGATCTGGGCTCGCAGCTTGGCCTTATCAGGGCGCCGTGCACCGCGGACCCCTGAGGTGTAATGAAAGCCTGTGGGAGAGTATCGAGTGAACCTAAATGGATTTTCTCCATTAACACAGCCCCATCATCCAGTTATCAGCTCCTCGGCGCAGAGCGCTCTGGGGCTGCGGTCGCAGTGCCTGGCACTTAAAGTGCTCTCCGCCGGCGCAGCCGACATCTGCTGCCGCAGGGCAGCACCCACCCGCCGGGCATCGCCGCCGCGGGCTCCATCCTGCCCCATCCCACGTCCCTTGCCCTCTGCCCGCCGCTTTGTGAACACCTTCGTTCCCACTTATGGCTCTGTTTGGTTTTGGGGTGCCCTTTCTGGGGGCAGCGTGTCCCTGGGAGGCAGGGAGTTTCCAAATCTCATCCCAATATCCGCCCCCAGCCCGCCATAGGGATGTCCCCTGCTGGGGAGGGGGCATGGCAAGGTGAGGAGGGAAGGGAATGGCTCTCATTCCTGCACACAGCCTCTACCTGCTTTGCAAGTTGGAGTTCATCATTAGCCAGGAAATAATTAATTGTTGGACAGACAAAAGGCATCGCTCGCCCCCCCTGGGGACCCCGTCAAAGGGAGCTGTCAGGGGCTGGCGTGATAAATTATGGTTCCGCCAGCTCCGCAGCCCCGTCTGCAGCTCCGTCACTGCCAGGGCTGGGGGGGTGGAAATCCCAGGTTGTCCTTTTGGTTGGGGGTCATTGTGGGGCTGGGTTCTCCCCAGGATGCTGGGGTTGATGGGGCAGCCAGGAACCGTGGGGCTGGGGGGAAGAATCCCGGGTTGTCCTTTAGATTGGGGGTCACCATGGGGCTGCATCGTGCCTGGGATGCTGGGATCCGTGGGGCAGGCAGGAGCTGTGGGGCTAGGGGTGAGAATCCCACATTGTCCTTTAGATTGGAAGTTACCATGGGGCTTCATCCTGCCTGGAATGCTGCGGTCCACAGGGCTGCAATCCCACCTGGCATCCCCTTGGGATGCTGGATCCATGGGGCAATCAGGAGCTGTGGGGCTGCATCCCACTTGGAATGCTGAGATCCATGGGGCATGCAGGGACTGTGGTGCTGCATCCCACTTGGAATGCTGAGATCCATGGGGCAGGCAGGGGTCATAGGGTTGCATCCCACGTGGGCTGCTGGATCCATGAGGCATGCAGGGACTGTGGGGCTGCATCCCACTTGGAATGCTGAGATCCATGGGGCAGGCAGGGGTCATAGGGTTGCATCCCACGTGGGCTGCTGGATCCATGGGGCATGCAGGGACTGTGGGGCTGCATCCCACTTGGAATACTGAGATCCATGGGGCATGCAGGAGCTGTGGTGCTGCATCCCTCTTGGGATGCTGAGATCCATGGGGCAATCAGGAGCTGTGGGGCTGCATCCCACTTGCAATACTGAGATCCATGGGGCAGGCAGGAGCCGCGGGGCTGGAGGTCCCTGCGCCGTGCTGTGATTGTGCTTGCTGCATCCGTCCTTCTGTTCCTTGTCCCTCTGTCCGCCTCCTCCGTGTCCCCGCCGGGGCGTCCCGCCGGGCAGCTGGCGGCGCGTCGGGCGGCCGATTTCCACCTCGTCGGCTGTTTTTCGCAGTGATTGCGGGAGCCGAAAGCTCTTCCCCAGCTCCCGCCGATCAAATTACGGCGGCCGAGCTCGCCGGGGCGAACACGCTCAGCAACCCCTCCCGTCGCTCCCGTGAAATTTCCTACGAATTAAAGTGTTGCAAGGTTAAAGAGTCACTCGTGCGCCCCCGCTGTCCCCCCTCCCCAGCCCCTGCCACCGCCTGGGACCGCGGCGCTGCCGGAGAGTGAAGCGCCTGACGAGCGGAGTAATGGAATAATACGTGTTCATCCGTATTAATTTGTGTCTCAAACAAAGTGAGGAAGGGGAGAAGGCTCTTCTTGTTTGCTGCTCAAGGCTGCTGGGCCTGTGTCGCGTGGGAATGGTCCTGCCTGGGATGCTCAGCGCCACGGCACGGGTGGTGGCACCGCGCCAGCCTCTCGTGTGCCAACTCCTCCCTGCCATCCTGCAGCAGTGTCGCAGGGAGAAGGGACAGCACTTCCCCGGGAGAGGGAAACTGAGGCGTGGAGGCTGCAGCAGCTGCACGCGTGTCTGTGATGAGACCTGGTTGTGGCTCTGATATAGAGTTGTAGAGTCATGGAATCAAGGAACGGTTTGGGTTGGAAAGGACCTCAAAGACCATCCTGTTCCACCCCTCTGCCATGGGCAGGGACACCTCCCACTGGATCAGGGGGCTCCAAACCCCATCCAACCTGGCCTTGAACACCTCCAGGGATGGGGCAGCCACCACTGCTCTGGGTAACCTGGGCCAGGGCCTCCCCACCCTCATTGTGAAGAATTTCTTCCTAGTGTATTATCTAAATTTTCCCCCTTCCAATTTAAAGCCATTCCCCCTCATCCTTTCACTCCTTGCCCTTGTAAAAAGCCCCTCCCAGCTTTCCTGGAGCCCCTTTCAGTCCTGGGAGGCTGCTCTAAGGTCTCCCCAGAGCCTTCTCTTCTCCAGGCTGAACAACCCCAACTCTCTCAGCCTGGCCTTACAACAGAGGGATCTTCGTGGCGTCCTCTGAACCCATTCCAACATTTCCATGTCCTTCTTATGTTGGGGATTCCAGAACTGGACATAGGACTCCAGGTGGGGTCTCAGGAAGCCAATGGCAGCTCCTGCTGCTGCATCCAGCTCTGGGGAGCAGCAGGGCAGCGGCTCGTTGGGCTCAGAGACCCGAGGGTGACACTGAGCTCCCCAGTGCCCTTTGCAGCCGAGCAGCTTCGGTCTTTGCTGCCACTGGTCCTCATGGCAACCTGCTGCATTCTGGAGCATGAGCCGCTTGGCACGTGTGCCAACACCAGAGCCATGCTGGGGTGTGTGCTAAGTACCAGCTGGAGGGGTTTGCGGGGCAGGGTGGTGGCAGTGCGAGGTGGGATGGTGGCCCTCACCTGATGGGGATCGATGGGCTGCTCCGAGCATCTCCTGGCAGGGTGGACACCCTAGGAAGGGCTGTCCCTCACCCCTCCGGCGGCGTTGCAGGATGGCAGGGAGGTGACGGAGGATGAGAGGCTGGCACAGTGCTGCTGCCCGCGCCATGGGGCTGGTGGCCACGGTGCTGGGGTTTCTTGCAGCCCAAGGCTCTGCCCACAGCGTGCCAGGCTGGCCGCAGCGAGTGCCGGGGCTCGGCAGCGCTAACGGGATCGGCCCCAGGGGCTGTTTACCCCATCCCCACGTGAGAGACCCCCAGATGGGTGCCTTGATCTGACTGTCCCGGCGGGCTGCGGTGCAGAGCCGGCGCGGGCGGCGGGGGGCCCGGCTGCCTCCGTCAGATAACCCCCAGCGGCTCCCGTCCCGTGCCCGTTATCAGCGCCCGCCCGCGTCGCCAGACGTGTTAATTAGGGCGCTCAGCGTGAGCAGCCGGAGCACGTATGAGCACGCGTGGCCTCGTGCACGGGCTGGCACGTGTCTGGTATCCGGCTGGGAGCGACGTGACGGGAGCCACGTGCAGGGCCTGATGGCTGTGGGAGCTCCTGCACCGCTCCGGGGACGTGAGCGGGGCACGGGTGTGGGTGTGCGTGGGGCAGGGCGTGAAGGGGGCACCTGTGTCGGGCTGGTGGGTGCAGGACAGGGTGTGCATAGGTGCAAACGTGCTGAGCTGGGTGTGCGTGGGGCAAGGTGTGCATGGGTGTTGGGTGTGCACGAGTGCACACACGTGTACTGGGCTGGCTGTGCACTGGGCAGGGTGTACATGGGTGCACACATAATGGGATGGGTGTGCACGGGTGCACACATGGTGAGCAGGGTGTGCCTGTGGCAAGGTGCACATGGGTGCAGGTGTGCTGGGTGTGCATGGATGCACACATGCATGCTGGGCTGGGTGTGCACATTGCAAGGTGTACATGGGTGCACACGTACTGGGATGGTTGTACATGGGTGCACACATATTGAGCAGGGTGTACACAAGGCCGACTGTGCAGGACTGGGTGTACATGGGTGCTGACCTGGCTGTGCATGGGGCAGGGTGTGCGTGGGTGGACACACGTGTGCTGGCCTGGGTGTGCACAGGGCAGGGTGTGCATGGGGCTGGGTGCGCATTGGTGCTTGTTTGGGTCTGCATGGGTGCACACGTGTCGAGCAGGGTGTGCACGAGGCTGGGGGTGTGCAGGACAGGGTGTACCTGGGCTGGGCTGGGTGTGTGTGTGTTCACACACGCCAAACCGTGTCAGACTGTGATCAGGGGAGCTCAGGCAGCCTCCCCGCCCCTCTCCTCCCCGCTGGAGCCCGGTGCCCCCTCTCACCTTTGCTGTCAGCCGCCGCCACAAACACCTTCTGCCCCCCGTGGCTCTGCCCTGTCCTGAGCCATCTGGCCGACGGCTTTTGCAGAGCTCCTCTTGCTCCCTCCTTCCCTCCAGGACCCTCTGTTTTCTCTCCCTGCTCCCCACCAGCACCTTGACTCCGGGCCCCAGCGAGCCCCGTGTCCCGGCATTGCCGTGCGGACGCCGCGGTGCCCGCGCGGCGCTGCGGGCGCAGCCGTGGCCGTGGCACCGACACAATCACCGTTCTGCTTTCCAGCCGGCGTCTCTCCGACAGTGAATTTCTGCTGTGATTTAATTTGCCCGGACCCTGGCTGCACATACGGCCGGCAGCCGCCAGCCCTGGAGCCAGGAGGGCGCGGGGGGCTCCCCAGGGAGGGCAACAGAGACCCCCCCCCCCTTCCTTTCCCATGCCATCCCGCTGGAGGGGAGCAGAGCGGGCACTGGGGGAGCTCTGTGCCCAGGGCTGGCAGCGTGGGATGTTGTATCGTTCACGATCCAAAGGGCCAGCGGCTCCTTTGTGCCTCAGAAGCTGGGAGTTGCTCTGGTGGTGCTGGTTGAGCTGTGCCAGGGCACGAGGGCAACCACAGCTCTTGGGAACAAGGGGCTCCCAAAAGTGTGTGAGAAGGGAGGTGGGCAACGTGCCCGGGTCTGGCTGGGATGCCGAGCAGAGAATCATAGATACCTGGCTGAGTAATCTGGAAATTCCTTGGCTCCCTGCCTGCATCTCTGTGGGCAGAGAGAATTGGAGAGTCATGGAATGGGTTGGGTTGGAAGGGACCTCAAAGCCCAGCCAGTTCCATGGGCAGGGACACCTCCCACTGGATCAGGGGGCTCCAAACCCCATCCAACCTGGCCTTGAACACCTCCAGGGATGGGGCAGCCACCACTGCTCTGGGCAACCTGGGCCAGGGTCTCCCCACCGTCACACCAAAACATTTCTCCCTAAGATCTCATCTCAATCTCCCCTCTTTCAGCCCCAAACCATTCCCCTCATCCTATCCCTGCACTCTCTGATCAAGAGCCCCTCCCCAGCTTTCCTGGAGCCCCTTTCAGTCCTGGGAGGCTGCTCTAAGGTCTCCCCACAGCCTTCTCTTCTCCAAGCTGAACAACCCCAACTCTCTCAGCCTGTCCTTGTACAGGCGTTGCTCCAGCCCTTGGATCATCCCTGTGGTCTCCTCTGGACTTGCTCCAACAGAAGATGGGGATGATGCTGGGATCCAGCAGGGCTGCTGTGGGTGAGCGGTGACACGAGGTGGACCCAGAGAAACATCAGGGCACGGAGGTCAGGGTGAGGGTCCCGGGGTGGCCACACAGGGTGTAGTGAGGGGTGTTGGAAGCACTCACCCATCGGGGTCTCCCTGGTTTGCCAGCCCACGGGCTCAGGGCCAGGTGTCCAAAGAGGCTGCCCAGGAGCAGGAAAGGGAGCTGGAGTGGGGACCTCTGCGCCGCCTCTCTTTATTATTGAGTTTAACCTACAGTCTTCCTTACATGCCACAGTGCCCAGAACCAGTGCAGAGGCTGCTTTTATGTGCAAATGAACCTTTTTTTTTTTTAATCTTTGACAGAGAATGTGCTGTGTTTACATAACAGAGGGCCCTGGTACTCTGGAGAGGGCCACTGACAGCGCTGGCAGGAGATGTTAGGAAAGATCTAACATTTCTGATCTCTGTTTAGCCAGAGGCACTGGGAGGCAGGCGAGGGAGCAGCAGGGGAGGGTGACTCTGGGGTGCCTGGGGGAAAACAGCTTGGTGGCTTCTGCCCCGGTGTCTGGGGAGGGCACAGGGGTTGAGCTGGTGGGAGGTGGGCTCCAGGGACCTGGGGTCATCACTTGTGATGGTGGTGAGGGTGAGGGACCAGCCTGGGCAGGATATGGCAGCACCAGAGAGCTGAGGATGTGGAGTCATCACTGGTGGTGATGGACCAGCCTGGGCAGGACACAGCAGCACCAGAGAGCTGAGGATGTGGAGTCATCACTGGTGGTGATGGACCAGCCTGGGCAGGACACAGAGGCAGTACTGGAGTGTTGGGACTTGGGGTCCATCACTGGTGGTGAGGGACCAACGTGGGCAAGGATGCAGAAGCACCAGAGGGTTGGGGACCTGAGGATGCTGAGGTGGAGGCTGCAGAGCCCTTTTGGGGGTCCCCAGCCCCATGACCATGGGGCAGAGGCTTCCTTTCCCTTGCCTTGATGATGCTCCTTGAGGCTGAGGAGCATCTGTCAGCTGTGAGCTGACCAAAAGCTGGAAGTGGAGCCAAAAGCTGGCAGGAAAACGCTACCTTGATGGTTGGACACGGTGGTCTTGGGACTCGATGATCTCAGAGGTCTTTTCCAACCTCAATGACAGCTTCCCAGGAGATGGGTCTGGTTGGGACAAAGCATCCCTGCATCCTGCCCAGAGCTGCTGCCACATCACCGGGCACTGGCAAAGGGAAAAACTCCTCCTGCCAGGTTAAGTGAAATAATGACCAATATCCTAAGGCCTGGCAGGTTAAAGCACATTAATTCAGGATAGTCCGTTAATGGCAATATTGATTAGTCTCAGTGTTGGGCTAATGAGCATCCATGTTAATGAGGGGTGAGCTGTGTGGATTGCAGCAGCTGGTGGGTTTCCAGGGAGCTTTGGTAACCCTAGAGCACCCCAAAAAGGTGCTGCAGCTGCCAGGACCCGTTTCGTGTGTCCAAGGAGCCGGTTGGTCCCCTGGGATGGGCTCTGGTGTGTGGAAACCAGAACATTCATGGACCAAAAATACTGATTGACACCTGTGGAGTTTTCTGGGCAAGTTGTGAACCCAAGGAAAACCTGGTCCAAGCCTGCATCCCTGGAGCAGCCTGAAGGATGTGTCCATCCACCTAATTCCTGCTGTGTTTGGTCATCGTGGAGCAGCCCAGTCCCATCTGAGCAACCCTGGTGTTCAGAGCTGGGTCAGTAGTGGACAGGTACGGTTGGACTTGATCTCAAAGATCTTTTCCAACCAAACTGTTCTATGATTCTATGAAAGCACCACCTCAGCAGGGCAGATCTGGTCCCAAACGTGTGTGGTGCTACCTCTGGCTGCCCTTGTAACGGGGTGTTTGGTGGGAAGGGATCTCTTGGCAAGTTCCCAATCGGAAAGCCCAGCGTGAGGCCAGGGAGGCAAAGCGGCCCTGGCTCCTTCCTGAAAAGCCTCTCATTTTTTGAACTCCTTTGCTTTTTTTCTTTTCTTTTTTTTCCCTTGAAAATACTTGAAAGAGCAAGTTTCTTCCCCTTCCACTTTTCCCAGCAGCTCTCCCTGCTCTCCCGCCCCAGCCCTGTTCCGCACTGGTCCCCGCGCAGGGCACAGGGAGGAACGGTGCCCAGGCTGGGTTTTTCCTTTTCTTTGAGCATCTTTGCTAAAAGCAGAAGGGGAAGAATCTTGGTCTTTCAAGTATTGAGCAGTTTGGCTTTGGGATGTGTGTGAGTTCCCTTGGGAGTGGTGCTGCAGGGGGCACCAGCACTGCAATGGGTACCAGCATGGCAGTGGGAACTGGAATGCTAATGGGGTACTGGCACCGTGATGGGTACTGGAACAGCAGTGGGATACTGGCAGAGTGATGGGGTGCCAGCACTGCCATGGGTACTGGCACAGCAATGGGATTCTGGCACAGCAGTGGGGATGAGTCCCTTAATGGGGTACCAGCATGGCAGTGGGGTACTGGCACGGTGATTGGTACTGGAATTGCAATGGAATACTGGCACGGCACTGTGGTGCCAGCATAGTGATGGGGTACTGGCACCACAATAGGGTGCCAACACGGCCATGGGGCATCAGCACTATGATGGGGTGCCAGCATGGCACTGGGGTACTGGCACGGTGCTGGGGTACTGGCACCACAATGGGATGCTGGCACGGCGATTGGGTAGTGGTACCACAATGAGGTACTGGTTCCACAACGAGGAACTGGTTCCACAACGAGGAACTGGTTCCACAATGAGGAACTGGTTTCACAACGAGGAACTGGTACCACAATGAGGTACTGGTTCCACAATGAGGTACTGGTATCACAATGAGGTACTTGTTCTACAACAAGGAACTGGTTCCACAATGAGGTACTGGTTCCACAATGAAGTACTGGTATCACAATGAGAAACTGGTACCACAATGAGGTACTGGTTGCACAGCGAGGTACTGGTTCCACAATGAGGTACTTGTTCTACAACAAGGAACTGGTTCCACAATGAGGTACTGGTTCCACAATGAGGTACTGGTACCACAATGAGGTACTGGTTCCACAATGAGGTACTGGTTCCACATTGAGGTATTGGTATCACAATGAGGTACTTGTTCTACAACAAGGAACTGGTTCCACAATGAGGTACTGGTTCCTCAATGAGGTACTGGTACCATGCAGGCTCTGCCATTGGAGGGAGGATGGAGCTACTTCCACTCCTTTTTCTGCACCGTGTTGGTGGGAAACCTCTCCAACAGTGTCCAGAGAGCGGCTGCAGGACGTGGTGCCAGCACTTTGCCACCGAGCGCCGCCGGCCTGGCCAGCTGGCACTTGCATTTAACCCAGGGCTGGTTTTCCCCCTGTTATAAAGGCAGCAGCATCACTGCTCTTCTTCTGGATCTTCAAAGAGGCTGAAATAAGAGCTCAGGTGCACCCATCTATCTCTGTGTCTGTCTCCTCGTGCGTCCCAGCTCATCCCACTCTGTCACCGGCTCCTCTAATATCTCCGCATTTCCCTAAAGCAAAGGATGACAATAAAGTGTAAATGGGGAGTGTTGGCTCTGGAGCATAATGATGGCAATTTAGATGCCAGCCGTAATTTCCCCGCCGTTGCCCCAGGTAACAGGAGCCGTTGTCTCCTGTGGGAGCGCGGCTGAGCCAGGACGAGGTTACCTCCGCTCTGATCGCCGCCGTGGGGTTTTCTGTCCTTAATATTAAAAGAAATGAAAGGGAAAGATCCTTAAATGGAGGAGTGAGTGGGCTGGGGGTGTTGCTGCTGCCCAGTCCCAGCAGGGCCAGCACCGTTCCTTGACCAACGGCATCGCCGGTGCCAACCCGTGGGGTGTCAGGAGTGGGGAAAATAGAAGTGGTGATTCAGCATGGGAATTTGCTGGAGGTTCTGCGTAGGAATTTGCCTCCATTACCTGTAATTCCATCCCCTCCCAGTCCACCCAGCAGGATGCATGTGCTGGCTTGTCCTCCCACCGCGTGCTCCAGCTCACCATAAGACCGTGGAGTTGGTGGCCTCTGCAGCACAACAAAAAGTGGGGGAAAAGGTGTTTTTAGAAGGAGCAAGGTTGGGGTTTGCAGTGGAGCTGGACCAGGTGCCTGTCAGAAAACCACCTGTGCTGCAAAACCACCACTTGGTGTAACTCCTGCTCGGTGCCACAAAAGCAGCCACCGGTGTGGACGCTCAGGCCTGTGGCTGCTGGCATTTAGAGAATGAAAATAATGCCAGAGACCTGGTTCTCAGGGTTTTTCCCTTCCAGGGCGTGTGCGCTTCAGGTGGTGGGTGGGAACCACAGTAACTGTGAGTCATAGAATCATGGAATGGTTTGGGTTGGAAGGGACCTCAAAGCCCAGCCAGTTCCATGGGCAAGGACACCTCCCACTGGATCAGGGGGCTCCAAGCCCCATCCAACCTGGCCTTGAACACCTCCAGGGATGGGGCAGCCACCACTGCTCTGGGCAACCTGGGCCAGGGCCTCCCCACCCTCACAGCAAAACATTTGTCCCTAAGATCTCATCTCAATCTCCCCTCTTGCAGCTCAAAACCCTTTTCCTCATCCTATCCCTGCACTCCCTGATCAAGAGCTCCTCCAGGCTTTCCTGGAGCCCCTTTCAGTCCTGAGAGTCTGCTCTAAAGTCTGTTTTCTCTTCTCCAATCTGGAGAACCCCAACTCTCCCAACTGGAGCATTCTGTCCCGCTGGCTGCACGGGACATGACCAGGGGTGACTCATGGAGGCTGATGCTGAATCTGAGCCAGGGCACGCTGGTGACTAAGGACACTCCATTGGGACATGCCAGAGCAATCCATGCTGGGAAAACCACTCCAGGATGGTTCGATGGGCTGCTGGGAGCCCTTGGTGCTCGCCCCACGCCGAGCCGGTCGCGTGTCCCACCACGGATCGTTTCTCCGGTTCGGCTGACGGGGACGGATCCTGTCCCTGTCACAATCCCTGGCCCCATCCCTGCTGCACGGTTGCTCCGGGGCTGTCAAACAGCATTAAGCCCAAAGTAACCTCCCGTCCGTGGGAGCCGTCGCCGTCATTCCGGATGACTGTAATCGAGCTGCTGAATATGTAGCTGGGCTCCGAGTTTTGTAGTTGAGATAAATATTGATATTAAAGCTGTCAGGGCTGGTGAAGAGCCACTGACACCTGCTCCGATGGGATCTCACTGCCTGACCCAGCAGCTCCCACTGGCTGCGGTTTGGCACGCTCCTGGGTCCCCCCCAGCATCTCCAGAGGGTTCCCCCCATCCCGCTGCTCCCCAAGAGTGGGGCGTTTCCCAGCTCACTGAGCCATTTGGTGGCTGAGGGAAAGGGAAAATCAGGGCTCTCAGCCTCCAGGATGGCTCCTGTGGTCTCCAACTTGAAGTGGTCTCCATGTCCCGTTTTCACAGCTGCTCCGAGCCTGGGGGTTCGGGAAGATCCTGCACATCCTACAGGAGAAATAAGGATGCTGTGTTGGTGAGGCTGCACCTCAAATCCTGTGTTCAGCTTTGAGCCCCTCATCCAACAAAGACCTTGAGGGGCTGGAGCACATCCAGAGGAGGGAACGGGGCTGGGGAAGGGGCTGGAGAACAGGGGTTCTGGGAGCAGCTGAAGGACCTGGAGCTGTTTAGTCTGGGGAAGAGGAGGCTGAGCAGAGACATCATTGCTTTCTGCAGCTCCTGAAAGGGAGGTTGGAGCAAGGTGGGTGCTGGGCTCTTCTCCCAAGTAAAAAGTGATGGGATGAGAAGAAATGGCCTCAAGTTGTGCCAGGGAAGGTTTAGATTGGATATTGGGAAACTTTTCTTCACTGAAATTGTGCTGAAGCCCTGGCAGAGGCCGCCCAGGGCAGTGGTGGGGTCTCCATCCCTGGAGAGGTTCAAAAGATGAGGTGCTCAGGGCTGGTTTGGTAGTGGACAGATCTGGTTGGACTCAATGATCTCACAGGTCTTCTCCAACCAAACAGTCCACGATTTCCCCGCTCTGCCGCGTTACCTGCGCAGTCCTCGGGGCGCGGGGCGAGCTGGGACGGGCGGCGAGAGCCGGGCACCATCTCTCCGGTCCCTATGGAAAAGAAGAGGGGAAAAATAGAATGAGCATCCCTAAACCACTCCTTGTCCCCCATCCCTGGCCGTCAGATCCCTCGTGCCAGGAGCTCCGGTGCCCATCCCTCCTCCCGCCCCGCCGCGCTCCCACTCGCTCCTTCTTTATTTTTTTAATTAGCTGATTCGCTATCTGGCGCCGAAGCGCGATTCCAACCGCCGCGCTCAGGAAACCTCATTAACACAGATCAAAAGGAGCTTTTAATGATTTATAAAGGTGCAGCAGTTTGGAGAAATTAAATAATTTAGGTGGTGTGTGTACGGCGGGTCCCTCAGGGCCACATTACAGGCGTTCCGTGAGCCGCAGCCCGAGCCGCGGCGCTGGGGACGCTGCCGGAGCGCGCACGGCGCTGGACGGCCCCGCTGGGACCAGGGCTCATCCCCTTCTCTGTTCTACAGGGCTGGATGAGACAAGGATGAGGTGGCTGGGTTGGGATCATGGAATCATGGAATGGTTTGGGTTAGTAGGGCCCTCAAAGCCATTCAGTTCCAGCCTTTGGAATCATGGAATGGTTTGCGTGAAAAGAGATCTTAAAGATCATCCAGTTCCAACTCCCTGGTGTGTAGAAGAGCCCTTGGAATCATTGAATGGTTTGATTTGGAAAGGATCTAAAAGCCCATCCAGTTCCATGGGTGGGGACACCACCCACTGGATCAGGGTGCTCCAAGCCCCTTTTAACGTGGCCTTCAACACCTCCAGGGATGGGTCCATCCAGTATCAGTCCAGGCATCCCCCCTGCCCCATCCCAAGGTTTAGTTTAACCCTATTGGTTAATTGTTTGACGTGGGCGGAGAGCGAGCACAGCCAGCTTGGCAGTGGCACCAACACCTCCATCAGTTTGTGCTGGACAATCCCATCATCCCCATCCTAGGATCCCTGAGTAGTCCCAAAGAAAAGGACTTGGAGCGATGAGGGATGAGGAGCTCCACATGAGCCAGCAACGTGCGCTCAGAGCTCAGAAACCACCCGTGTCCTGGGCTGTATCGAGAGCAGTGGGACCAGAGGGCAAGAGAGAGGATTCTGCCCCTCTGCTCCCCTCTGGTGAGACCCCACCTGGAGCCCTGTGTCCAGTTCTGGAATCCTCAGCACAGGAAGGACCTGGAGCTGTTGGAGCGAGTCCAGAGGAGGCCATGGAGATGATCCAAGGGCTGGAGAACCTCCTGTACAAGGACAGGCTGAGAGAGTTGGGGTTGTTCAGCCTGGAGAAGAGAAGGCTCTGGGGAGACCTTAGAGCAGCCTCCCAGGACTGAAAGGGGCTCCAGGAAAACTGGGGAGGGACTCTTGATCAGGGAGTGCAGGGATGGGATGAGGTGGAATGGTTTTGGGCTGAAAGAGGGGAGATTGAGATGAGATCTCAGGGAGAAATGTTTTGGTGTGAGGGTGGGGAGGCCCTGGCCCAGGTTGCCCAGAGAAGCTGTGGCTGCCCCATCCCTGGAGGTGTTCAAGGCCAGGCTGGATGGGGCTTGGAGCCCCCTGATCCAGTGGGAGGTGTCCCTGCCCGTGGCAGGGAGGTGGAACTGGATGAGCTATGAGGTACCTTCCAACCCAAACCATTCCATGATTCTATGATCCTACGACCCAGGTATCTGGGTCCAACCTGGACCCCACAGGTGGCTTTTGCCTCTCACCCCAGGCACCATTTCTGCTCTAGAACAGGGATGTGGGGTCTGGATTCAGGACACTGTGCCCAGCACGTGGCCAGAGTCCCCCGACGGCTCCCTCGCTGCCGGCAGCATCCTGCGGGACGGCGCTCGGCGCTGCGGCTGCCCAAGGAGAAAGAGAAAACAGATGGGAAAACCGGCTTAAACGTTCCCGGCGTGAAGTCCATTGCCAACCACGGCCATGCCAGGAACCAACCGAGCTACAGGATTAATGGAGAAAAGAGCCGGAACGCTGCCGAAAGGCATCGGGCGGACGCCTCCTCCCGCAGGGACCATTCCTACCGCCTCCCCCAAACTCCCAGGAGATGCTTTGTGGCTGTTTTTCAAGAGAAGAGGTGTTGGGGGGGGGGGAAACCACGATGGAGAGGGATGGAGGCTGGTGGGGGGCAGGCGTTGGCCGCTGCGCTGCTGAATTTCCATCAGGATGTGTTTAAAAGGCAGCGAGGGGGCGGCGGGCGAGGTTGGGGGCTGGTTCGGAGCGGGGTTGGGGATGGAGGGAGGAAAGAGGGGGGGGGGGGGGCTGCTGTGTTTTATTTTGCTGGGTAATAGGCTTATTACTCCTGATCACGCTGTGACGATTTGAATGAAGGAGATTTCAGGAGATGAAAGCGGAAGGGAGGTTTGAAACATCTCAGCCCCGCAAGGACGGGTGCCCTTGGAGCCTGGGGACCCCCAGGACCCCGATATCAGTGGCTCCGTGCCCCAAATCTCGCCTCGCTGCGAGCCCCTTGCAGCCCCTCTCTCCTCCAACGGTTCCAAACCTCCTAATTTCCAACCTCAATTTATTCATGGCCAGTTTATACCCATTTGTTTATGTGCCAACGCTGTTCTTCAGCTTAAATAGCTCTTTTCCATCCATAATATCCCCCCCCCCCTCGCCCCGTATTTCAGCGAGCGCAATCATATCTCTTTTCAAGCTGTTCAGAAAAGAAAAATCTGAATTATTTAACCCTTGGGACACTGCCTGGTGTTGCAGGGTGTGGTGAGACCCAGGGATGAATCTGGTTTGTTTCTCCACTGGGTCATTGCCAGCGTTGAGGAGTTTTGGGGGGGAGCAGCATCCATCCATAACTGTACCTATCCACGTATCCATAACTGCACCTATCCACGTATCCAAAGCTGCAGCTGGAACATCTGGGGCTTGGATCAGCCATGGTGTGGCCAACAGGAGCAGGGAAGGAATTGTCCCCCTGGAATCAGCACTGGTGATGTCACACATCAAATCCTGGCCTCAGTTTTGGGCCCCTCGCTCCAAGAAGGACCTTGAGGGCTTGGAGCGTGTCTGGAGAAGGGAACGGAGCTGGGGAAGGGGCTGGAGAACAGGGGTTGTGGGAGTGATGAGGGATCTGGGGCTGTTCAGCCTGGAGAAGAGGAGGCTGAAGGGAGACCTCATTGCTTTTTGCAGTTCCTGGGAAGGAGGTTGTGGTGAGGTGGGTGCTGGGCTCTTCTCCCAGGTAACAAGAGATGGGATGGCAGGAAACGGCCTCAGGTTGCCCCAGGGGAGGGTTAGATTGGATATTGGGAAATATTCCTTGCCTGAAAGAGCAGTGAAGCCCTGGCAGAGGCTGCCCAGGGCCGTGGGGGAGTCTCCATCCCTGGAGGGGTTCAAAAAGTGTGTAGATGTGGACTTTGGGACATGGTTTGTAGGGATGGTGGGGTTGGGCTGGATGAGCTGGGAGATCTTTTCCAACCTTAACGACTCCATGATTCTGTGATCCTCTCCAGAGGGGAAACTGAGGCACTGACTGTGGCAGAGGGGAACTGGGGGCAGCACTGGGGGCTTGCAACACCCAGGGGTGAAAACTTTGGAAGCCGACAAGCTCGTGGCATGGAGATCCCATCCTGCCTGACGTGGTGTGGGGGGCACAGGCAGGTGCAGGAGGAGGGAAGGGCAGCAGAGCCGCTTCCCAAGCTCCTATATTTAATTCCAGGCAATTTCACTCCAATGGATTCCCGCTCTTGTCATGCAAAGGGGCAGCACGTGACAGCGCGGGGAAGGTTATCAATTAAACCCAAATGAAGACGGAGCCAGGGGAGAGGGGGAGACAACTGCCAGCAGTGCTGGGCTCGGCGAGTTGGGGTCTTGGGGTGCTGGGGCGGGGGGGGGCGGTGGGAGCTTGGCCATCCCTGCAGTGGGTGCTGATGGGTTGTCCTCAAGGAGGTGCCTTGTGCGTGGGGGGCAACGGAGGGGCGACGGGATAAGGGAACCTCTCCAAGGCTCCTGCCCATCCCGGCTGTCAGGCAGCGCTAACGGTAACGAATGCCCCTAATGAAGCACCCAATTAGCCAGGATCCCAGCCTTAATGGTAGCTGACAGAGCTGAGAGCTGCGAGTAGTCAATTGTCAAGTGTAACATCCCGCCGGGTGAGGCGGGGAGGCTGCGCCATCCGTCTCTGTCACGGAAAACAAAGCTCCCGCGTTAACCCCTTTGCCGTGGGCAAGCGCCGTGCCCGCTGCGGGGCTCCTGTGGCACTGGTGAGCAGTGGCATTGGCCCCAGTCGGTGGTGTCGGCCCGAGTGGTGGCATCAGCCCCCGTGATGGCGTCAGCCTCATCCCGTGGCATCAGCCCTGGTGACGGCGTCATCCCGATCCCATGGCGTCAATCCCATCCTATGGCATCAACCCAATCCCAACCCCTTCCCATGGCATCATCCCTGGTGATGGCATCAGCCCCATCCCATGGCATCTGCCCCATCCCTTGGCATCTGCTCCATCCCTTGGCAACTGCCCTGGTGATGGCACCATCCCGATCCCGTGGCATCTGCCCCATCCCATGGCATCAGCCCCGGTGATGGCATCAACCCCATCCCGTGGCATCTGCCCCATCCCATGGTATCAGCCCTGGTGATGGCATCAACCCCATCCCATGGCATCAACCCCACCCCATGGGATAAGCCCCATCCCATGGCATCAGCCCCATCCCAAGTTGTGCATCACCCTGGCCATGGCATGGACCCAGTGTCTGTCCTGGAGCAGGAGAGACCCCCAGCCTTTCCCAGCGAAGCCATCCCATGGCGAGGTGCCACTCCATGCCAGGTTCGTGCAGCTGGTGGATGTGCAGCCCAGAGGACACCACAATTGCTCCCAAGCCACCACCGTGGGCCCCGGGGTGCAGCTCTGCCATCAGCACATCCTCCCAGGCACTCCTGGGGATTCCATTTTCCTGAGCATTTAAGCAGGAGCTGCTGGGAGTGACGGGAATTATCCTGGCACTGCTGGATGGAGAATCACTGCCACCTCAAAGCCGGCACCTCGACGGGGGGGACCCACCCTGGCTGTGCAGCCGGGGGCATGTGGGGTCCCTGCTGCCAGGAGGGGGTGGGCTGTGCCTTTCCAGGTGGAGGAGAAGAGCTCTGGATTTGCTGGAGCCTGAGCTTTTCGTTTGGCTTGAAAAATGGGGATTGGTAATCGTGGTTTGCAAATGTGAGGCTGCTCTTCTCGCTCAGTGCAATTCCCAGTGGAACAGAGAGCTGGGAATTTGCCCTGTCCTAGTCCTGAGCTGGTGTCCCCCTCTCCCAGGGTCTCAAGGGCTGAGGGACAGGGCTCCTCGTCCCCTCTCCCCTTGCTGGCACCCGTGGGCAGCAGGAACCACGCACACGTCTGAGCTGTGGGGCCGGCGCTTTGTGCCAGCACGGAGCGGTGGGTGCTGGCGTGGGGCTCCCTCAGCTCCCACCGGTCCCCAGCTTCCATTTCATGGAATGCTTTGGGTTGGAAGGGACCTCAAAGCCCATCCAGTTTCCAACACTTGCTATGGGCAGGGACACCTCCCACTGGATCAGGAGGCTCAGGCTGGACAAACGAGGTGTGAATTCCACCAGGCCAGAGCTCCACAGAGATCAGATATCACTGGATCAGGGTGCCCGAAGCCCCACCCAACGATGCCTTGAACACCTCCAGCGATGGCACAGCCGCAACTTCTCAAAACAACATTTTCCAGCGTCTCCCCACCCTTATTGTAAAGAATTTCTCCCTAATGTCTAATCTAAATCTTCCCTCTTCCAATTTAAAACCATTTCCAAAGCTGCAGGGAGCGGGGCGAGCGCTCCGAACCCGGGAAAGCAGCGACGGGCACCACCAGGGAGCTCAGCCCTGGCTCTTCCCTGCCCACCCGAAGGGCGTGTTTGCTTTTTGCTGGTTTGAAGCAGACGAATTAGCGCCGCGCCTCGTTTCGACAGCTCCAATCCCACTCGTTTTAATTAGCGCGGCCGGGCAGCCCCGCTGCGGGGATTACACGGGGCGACGGAGCTCCTTCCAGGTGGTGGGGTTTTAAAAACGCTGTTGACATTTGGCGAACGGAACGACTTAAACGATAACAAATTAACAGACGGCTCCGTGCGTGCGCGCGGAGCTACCTCGGGATCAGCCTCCGCCACGCGCCTCCCTCTGCAAATTCCGTGATCTGAGTGCGTCCGAGCGCCCGTGCCGGCGCCTCTTCCCGTGCCGAGGTGTGTCCTGGGTGGGTCTCTGCGTGGGTGATGCTTCCTAGGGGCAGTTTTCATAGAATCATGGAATGGGTCGGGTTGGAAGGGACCTCAAAGCCCAGCCAGTTCCATGGGCAGGGACGCCTCATACTGGATCCAAGCCCCATCCAACCTGGCCTTGAACACCTCCAGGGATGGGGCAGCCACCACTGCTCTGGGCAACCTGGGCCAGGGCCTCCCCACCCTCACAGCAAAACATTTCTTCCCAAGATCTCGTCTCAATCTCCCCTCTTGCAGCTCAAAACCCTTCCCCTCATCCTGTCCCTGCACTCTCTGATCAAGAGCCCCTCCCCAGCTTTCCTGGAGCCCCTTTCAGTCCTGGGAGGCTGCTCTAAGGTCTCCCCAGAGCCTTCTCTTCTCCAGTCTGGACAGCCCCAACTCTCCCAGCCTGTCCTTGTACAGGAGGTGCTCCAGCCCTTGGATCATGAAAGTGAACCACAATGAGGTGGTGGCAGCTCTGGTCCTGTGCTGAGCGGAGATGTAGAGCAGCTCCAGGTGGCCAATGCTTGGAATGGGGTGGAACACGAAGGCCAAGTTGGATGGGGTTTGGAGCCCCCTGATCCAGTGGGAGGTGTCCCTTTCCATGGCAGGGGGCTGAAACTGGATGAGCTTTGAGGTCCCTTCCAACGCAAACCGTTCCATGATTCCGTGATCAGCAGCTCCATGAGGCGGTGTCCCACAGCCAGGGGGATGCACAGAGCCACAGATCCCATCCCAACGTCCCCCTGCCAAGAGCATCCTAGAGGAGCCTCCAAATGACCCCGTTCCCTCCTCGATGCAGCTGCCTGTGCCGGGTGTTGCCCGCTGTGCCGTGTGCCAGCCACGCTCCCCCTGAGCAGCTGCTTTGGCCCCCGGGTCACGCGTGTCGCAGCGGTCGGCGGAGCCGCGGGGAGGGAATATTTGATCAGGCAGAAATGGAATATTTATAGGAGGGGGTGAATCAGCAGGGGGAAATGGAGACATAAATAAAGATTTGCCGGCGAGGAAAAGCCAGGACAGAGCGGAGACAAAGTCACTCGGTGCCTGGGGACACAAAGCCCCCGGGAGTGGCAGCTCCTGGTCCCATCCTGCTCCTCAAACGTGGGGTCTGGGCAGCCTGGGTGCCCCCGAGTTTTGAGGGGGCTGTGGTGGCCAATGGTGACATCCCCTGCCTGTCCCATCCCAGGCTGTGGCCCGAGGGCTGTGGCCGTGCTGCGGTGGCAGGGACACCTGATCCAGCCCTGTCCCGGTGCAGTGTCCCCTGGGCATCGTTTGTCCCCTGTGCCAGCACCAGCCCTGGCGAGGGGTCTGTGGGGATGGGGATGGGGACAGGGATAGGGATAGAGACAGGGGCTGGGGACAGGGATGGAGATGGGAACAGAGACAGGAATGGGGATAGGGATGAGGAGGAGGATGGAGATGGAGATGGAGATGGAGATGGAGATGGAGATGGAGATGGAGATGGAGATGGAGATGGGGATGGGGATGGGGATGGGGATGGGGACAGGAATGGGAATGGAATGGAATGGGGATGGGAGAGGGAATTGGGACAGGGATGGAGATGGGGATGGAGACAGGGATGGGGATGGGAGTGGGGACAGGGATAGGGACGAGGATGAGGATGGGGTTAGGGTTGAGGATGGAGATGGGATGGGGATAGGGATGGGGATGGAGATGAGGACGGGGACAGGGATGGAGATGAGGACAGGGCAGGGGTTGGAGAGGGAGATGAAGATGGGGAAGGGGATGGAGATGGGGACAACGATAGGAACAGAGACGGAGACAAGGATGGAAACAGAGATAGGGGTGGGGACAGGGCACTGCCACCATCTCTCAGCCAGCCCTGTGAGTTCCTCCAAGGCTGCAACCCCCTGCCCCACACCCACCTCCCCAAAGCTCTTCTGGGCTTCACCCCCAACTTTGTGCCTCGTGGCCCTAAAAGCACTGGGCTGGGTGGGCTCATGGTGGGGGAGACGAACAGGGATGGGAACACTGAGAAGGGGCTGGGGAGGGGGGGGGCACGGGGGTCTGTCCCACACTCAGTAGGACTGGGGGGAGCCCAGGACCTAATATAGGCTGGGATGGCACCATCTGTGGGGGTCCCAACAGCCCCTGCCCCACCGTGGAGGTGACCCCTCCCCGCAGCCCCCGCCAGCCCCCGTCTCCGTCTGTGCATTTATCACAGCTAATCAGCTTTAATTCAGCAATTTGTCAGTCCAGCGAAGGCCCTCGGAGTTCATTGGCTGTTTTTTTTTTAAATTTCAAATAATATAATTATTATCATTATTCCCCTGACAAGCACAGCCCCCCCCCCTTTCCCCGTTCCAATCGCCTTTGCTTGGGCTTTAATAATGATCATTAAAATAAATAATTTTGTAAAGTAAAAGGCAGAGAGGAGAGGGTGAAGGGGGTTTTTATAATTTTTTTCCTTTTTATTGTTTTGTATGCGTTTGAAAATTGTTTCCCAGTAAATCCTGGCCCTTTGTATTAATTTTACATTTTAAAATGTTACCTTGCCAGGGGCAGGGTTGGCACAAACGACTCAGGGAAAGGAGAGAGAGAAGGAGAGAGAGAGGAAAAAAAACCCCTGCTCCTTAATTAGCGTATTTCCCTGTGTGCTCTGAGTGCTTATGAAGCAGGTAATGAGCTGGATGGGGGCTGGACGACACCGTTTGGCTGCTCCAGAAAGGCTGGAGGAGCAGCCCCACCCCACTTTCCTATCCTTGGTCCCCTTTTTTTGGGGTGCTGGGTGAATTTTGGATCTTCTGCTATCGCTGGGATGCACAGATCATAGAATTGTTTGGATGGAAAAGGTCTTTGAAATCAAATCCAGCCATTCCTGTCCACTAAAACATCCCTGAGCACTGCATCCACCAATCATTTGAAGCCCACCAGGGGTGGTGACTCAACCACTGCCCTGGGCAGCCTCTGCCAGTGCCCAAGAACCCTTCTATTGAAGACAGTTTTCCTGATATCCAATCTAAACCATGGGGATGTCATCCAGAGGGACCTGGATGAGCTGGAGAGGTGAGACCATGTGAGCCTCATGAAGTTCAACGAGGCCAAGTGCAATGTCCTGCACCTGGGCCATGGCAATCACAAGTACAAATCCAGGCTGGGTGGAGAATGGGTTGGGAGGAGCTCTGAGGAGAAGTAGTGGGATTATTGGTGGGTGAGAAACTCAGTGTGAGCCAGAAATGGGCATTTGCAGCGCAGAAACCACCCGTGTCCTGGGCTGCACCCAGAGCAGTGGGACCAGAGGGGGGGGGAGGGGATTCTGCCCCTCTGCCCCACTCTGGTGAGACCCCACCTGGAGCCCTGAGTCCAGTTCTGGATCCTCAGCACAGGAAGGACCTGGAACTGGTGGAGTGAGTCCAGAGGAGGCCACGGAGATGATTCAAAGACTGGAGAACCTCCTGTACAAGGACAGGCTGAGAGGGTTGGGGTTGTTCATCCTGGAGAAGAGAAGGCTCTGGGGAGACCTTAGAGCAGCCTCCCAGGACTGAAAGGGGCTCCAGGAAGGCTGGGGAGGGGCTCTTGATCAGGGAGTGCAGGGACAGGATGAGGGGGAAGGGTTTTGAGTTGAAAGAGGGGAGATTGAGATGAGATGTTGGGGAGAAATGTTTTGCTGTGAGGCTGGGGAGGCCCTGGCCCGGGTTGCCCAGGGAAGCTGTGGCTGCCCCATCCCTGGAGGTGTTCAAGGCCAGGTTGGATGTGGCTTGGAGCCCCCTGATCCAGTGGGAGGTGTCCCTGCCCATGGAACTGGATGGGCTTTGAGGTCCCTTCCAACCCAACCCATTCCATGATTCTACGATACGGAGCTGCTCTTTGGGGTCTCTGGAGCTGTGTGGTGTTTCCCATCCTGCTCAGGGCTTTCTACTGACAGGAGAACTGCACTGCAGGACCCACTAATTAATTAGTGCCAAAAACCTGCTTGATGTGGTGGTGCTGGACACCAGGTTGGCTCCTGGGGGAGCTGGCAAGGTTAGGGCTCTGCGATGTCCCCGCACCGGGCATGGCTCAAGAATGGGGGTCCCTGAGGAGCTGGGGTGGGGTGGTTGCCAGGTGGGAGCTGCCAGCGTGCGACGCTGAGCTCTTCAGCACCTCTAATCCCTTAATCTCTCAGTTAATCAGTGCCAGAAAGGCAAATTAGAGTGGGATTGCGGCGCTCAGCTGCGGCGGCGCCAACGCTTCCGACGGCATCGCCGGCAATAATGATTTTTTGGGGCACTTAATACCAACTGGTGCCTCTTTATCGGCGTCAAACAAAGCAGCTCTGAGTTCATCTTGTAGATTCATGAGGCTGGCACGGGGTTGGGTGCCTGGGAGGGGGCAATTTGGGCAAGGATGGGCTGGATCTGGCCGCGGGTCACGGTCAAGGCAAGGTTTTGGCATCCCCACGGTGGGATCCGAGGGGTGGTCCCGCTGACGCCGGCTTCTCCTGCAGGTTTCACCGTGGGGACTACACGGTGGAGGTGAGCATCAATGATTACCTGGACATCTACTGCCCACACTACGAGGAGCCTCTGCCCGAGCGGATGGAGCGCTACATCCTCTACATGGTCAACTACGAGGGCCACGCGACCTGCGACCACCGGCAGAGGGGCTTCAAGCGTTGGGAGTGCAACCGGCCCGACTCCCCCAACGGGCCCCTCAAGTTCTCTGAGAAGTTCCAGCTCTTCACCCCCTTTTCGCTGGGCTTTGAGTTCCGACCCGGCCACGAGTATTACTACATCTGTGAGTAGGGGAGGATCCGGTCCGATGGGGATGGGGGGAGTCTGGGACATCCCCAGTGTCACCTGAAATAGAGCCCCAAACTCCTGGCAAAGCCCCCAGACCCGATGTCTCTGCCTCAAGGATCGCAGCCGCCGCACGCTCAGTGCCAAAGCCTTTGCCAGGGCTGAGTCCCGGGCACGGGGTGACCACAGGAGTGACAAGGACATCCCAGGATCCACGGAGGGATGGGGACATTGCTGTGTGTCCCTCCCCATGGGATCCCATCAGGCAGCAGCAAAGGGGCTGCATTGGAGCAGAGGTGCAGCCCTGGCAGTGCTCTCCTGCACCCTCCTCTCTATTCCCGTGCTCTCCTGCATCTCCCGTGTATTCCCATGCACTCCCACACATTCCCTTGTATTCCTGTGCTCTCCTGCACGCTCCCGTGTACTCTCGTGCTCTCCCACATACTTCCACGTATTCCTGGGCTCTCCCACAAGCTCCCCTGTGTTCCCACATTCCCATGTTCCTTTGCATACTCCGCTCTATTCCCACACTCTCCCACGTGTTCCTATGTATTCCCATTTTCTCCCGTGTGCTCCCAAGTATTCCCAGTCTCTTGCGTGCTCCCATGTATTCCCGTGCTCTCCCACACACTCTCCTGTATTCCCGTGCTCTCCCACACACTCTCCTGTATTCCCGTGCTCTCCCACACACTCCTGTGTATTCCCGTGCTCTCCTGCGTGCTCCTGCATATTCCCACACCCTCCCACACGCTTCCATGTATTCCCATTTTCTCCCACACGCTTCCATGTATTCCCATTTTCTCCCACACGCTTCCATGTATTCCCATTTTCTCCCTCACGCTCCCATGTACTCCCATACTCTCTTGCATGTTCCCTCTATTCCCTCACTCTCCCCTACTCTCCCATGTATTCCCGCTCTCTCCCAAAGCTGCATTCCCATTCCTTGTCCCATTCCCAACCTGAGCAGCTGGCACCGGGGGGAGACTTTTCCACAGGCACCCTGGTGCTGGCTGTGGGATCAGGGTCTCTGGGCAGGAGCAGATCAGGCTCCACATTTCATTCCCAGCTCTGGGTGCAGGGGCCAGGGTCGAGGAGCACGGGAGGAGCCGGTCAGGCTTCCTCGGGATCCGAACGGAGCCTCGGAGAAACCAACTATGGGAGCTCAGAGCCTGGCAATAAATAAAGGGAAAACCAAAACTAAACCAAAATGAGAAACCCCGACCCTGAGCCCCGCCAGGGTCCCAGGGAGGCAGGAATGCTCCTCTCACAGGAGCCAGCCACATCCTTATCTCCCTTATTATTTCTCCCCCTTTTTCCTAAAGCATCTGTTTCCAAGCCCACTTAATTTGTTCCTTTTATCTATATTAAATTACCATTTCCCCCCCCCTTCTCCCTGTAAAATGTCACTCGCGGAATAACCGTGGCTCCAACTCTCTCTCCTCGTGTCCCCCCTTCAAAAAAAATACCCTGTTTTATTCTATTTTTTTCATTTTTAATGTCGTTAGGGAGAGATTACACAGAAGTAAATGGTGAAGCTGATCATTGCTAAACCGGTTAGAATTCCCGTCATGCGGAACATTAGAAATTATGCCTCTTTGAGGAACCGTATTTAGCAGACATGAAAGAAAAGAAATTACCTCCTCCTCGAGCTGGCAAATTGGAATGGCATTAACCTCGCGGGCACGGGGACGCGCTCGTGCTCCTGGCACCGGGTCAAGGGCACGGCTTGGCCCCAGGGATGGAGCCGGTGTGGGATGCTCGTGGTGCTGGACTCTGCTTCCCGGCGTGGGGTGGGAGGAAAAGAGAAGGGAAAGGTGAAAATTTGAGCCCCCCTGATGGAGTGGGAGGTGTCCCTGCCCGTGGGACTTGGTGGGCTTCGAGGTTCCTTCCGACTCGAGACGTTCTGTGAAAATGAAAAATGTGGAGAAAGGGAATGGAGCTGGGGAAGGGGCTGGAGAATGGGGGTTCTGGAAGCTGCTGAGGGACCTGAGACAAGAGGAGGCTGAGGGGAGACCTCATTGCTCTCTGCAGCTCCTGGAAAGGAGGTTGGAGCCAGGCAGGTGCTGGGCTCTGCTCCCAAGGAACAAGCGGTGGGACAAGAGGAAACGGCCTCAAGTTGTGCCAGGGGAGGTTTAGATTGGATATTGGGAAATATTCCTTATCTGACAAAGTGGTGAAGCCCTGGCAGAGGCTGCCCAGGGCAGTGGTGGAGCCTCCAACCCTGGAGGGGTTCAAAAACCATGCAGATGTGGCACTTTGGGACAGGGTTTGTAGGGATGGTGGAGTTGGACTGGATGAGCTGAGAGGTCTTTTCCAACCTTGATCCCATGATTCTATGAGAGTTATAGAAGCTCTGCAGCATTCCCAGCATCTCCCTGAAATGGCTGTGCAGGAGCTGCACCCGTTCCCGTGGGGGTAGGGGCTGGATGTGGCATTTGAGTGGTCCAGGTGGGTGCTGGGGTGTGCAAAGTGGGTGCAGAGAGGGGCTGGGGGCCCGACTGAGCCCTCTGTGGCTCTGGAGGTAAAACCAATCCAAATGTGTCCCGTGGGGTCCACGGTGTCACCACTCCAGGGATCTCACTGTGTCCCTAAGAGGAGGGATGGAGGTGCCACCAGGGGGGACAACGTGCCCTGGACAGGGCTGGGCCCTCTCTGCTGACTCTCAGCATCCCAATTCCTGCTTCTTCCAGCTGAAATTAAACTTTATTGCGAATCACTCTCTCTCCCCTCCTTTAATTCAAAAAAAAAGGAGAAAAGAAAATTAAATTCCTTTAAAAACATATAGAAAAATCACATTTTCTCATATTGAGAGGGAACTTTCACCAAGATAATTATTGCAATTACTCCCTTTCTCTCTCCCAATGAATATTATTTTTATTCTGTGCCTTTATCCACCTTTTCCCTGTTCAGGGAGGGCTGCACAGGCCTGGGGACAAAAGCCCCATGAGACATTGTCTCCTGTGCCCAGAGGGAAGCTCTGGCTGTACTGGGACCATTAAGGTGGTTTTAATGGGATGGGGCAGGGGTAGCTCTGGTCCTTCCTGCCCCCTATAAATCGAGGAGGTGGGACCCCCAGTTTTATGGAATTGATTAGGTTAGAAAGGACCTTTAAGATCATCAAGTCCAGTCCTCAACCAGTACTGCCAACTCCACCAATGTCCCAAAGTACCACATCCACACTTGTTTTGAACCTCTCCAGGGATGGAGACTCCACCACTGCCCTTGGGCAGCCTCTGCCAGTGTTTGACAACCCTTTCAGGGAAGGCATTTTTCCCAATATCCAATCTAAACCTCCCCTGGTGCATCTTGAGGCCATTTCCTCTCTTCCCATCACTTGGGAGCAGAGCCCAGCACCCACCTTGCTCCAATCTCCTTTCCAAGAGCTGCAGAGAGCGATGAGGTCTCCCCTCACCCTCCTCTTCTCCAGGTCCCTCATCATTCCCACAACCTCCATTTTCCAGCCCCTTCTCCAGCTCCCTTCCCTTCTTCAGATGCCCTCCAACCCTGTAAGGTCTTTCTTGGAATGAGGGGCCCAAAACTGAATGCTGGATTCAAGGTGTGGCCTCACCAGTGCCAATTCCAGGGGGACAATCCCTTCCCTGCTCCTGCTGCCACACCATGGCTGATCCCAGCCAGGATGCTGGTGGCCTCCTTGGCTACCTGGGCCACTGCTGGCTCATGTTCAGCACCCAGGTCCTTTTCCACCAGGCAGCTTTCCAGCTGCTCTTCCCCAAGCCTGGAGCGTTGCAAAGGTGCAGGACCAGCACTTGGCCTTCTTGAACCCCATCCTGTTGGCATCAACCTATGGATCCAACCTGGCCAGGTCCTTCTACAGAGCCTCAGCCTATGGATCCAGCCTGGCCAGATCCCTCTGCAGAGGCCTCCTGCCCTCCAGCAGATCCACTCTCCCACCCAACTTGGTGCCATCTGCAAACTGGCTGAGGGAGCACTCCATCCCTTCATCCAGATCATGGATAAAGAGATCAAACAGAACTGGCCTCAACGCTGAGCCCTGGAGATACCCCTTGGGTGTGGCCACCAACAGGATTTAACTCCATTCCCCACCACTTTCTGGGCTTGGTCATCCAGCCAGAATTTTCCCAGTGAAGCAAAACCCCATCCAAGCCCTGAAGAGCTGGTTTCTCCAGGAGAATGCCGTGGGAAACGGTGTTAAAAGCTTTCCTGGAGTCTCAGTAGATAATGTCCCCAGCCCGTCCCTCCGCCGCCGCGCGGTCACCTTGTCAGGGAAGGACGGAAGCAATGCCCACGGGAGCCTCCGTGCTGGAGCGACCGATGAGCCGCGTTTCAAGCTGCTTCAGCACTTATTTGAGGTGACCCCGGGCTGTTCCCCGCGCCGTAACAGCCGGGACGTGAGGGGCTTCACCTGGGCAGGGACCCCTCCTGCCTTGTATCCCCCTCCCCACCCCATCACTGGTCCTGTGCAGTGGGGCTGGATGTGACCCACTCATCTCCCCGCCTTCAGCATCCCAGGGGTGCCGCAAGGGGTGCTGGGGGGGGTCCCTGGCCCAAACGTGGCTGGTGCCCCCCCCGATTCAGCCCCTTCTCTCCCTTTGCAGCCGCGTCCCCCCCGAACAAGGTGGACAGGCTCTGCCTGAAGCTGAAGGTTTATGTTCGGCCAACAAGTAAGTGGGGGGGGGGGGGGGGCACTGGGTCCTGCCCAGGGGAGCCCTCGGTGGCCACTGGGCCTGGGGGGGTGGTGGCCGTGGATGGAGATGGGATGGGGATGGGGGGTAAGGGATAGGGATGGAGATAGGAATGGAGATGGTGGGGATAAGGGATAGGGATAAGGGATGAGGATAGGGATAGGGGTAGGGATAAGGATGGGGATGGGGATAAGGATAGGGATAGGGATGGAGATGGAGATGGACATGGGGATGGGAATAAGGGATAGGGATAGGGGTAAATGATAATTGATAGGGATGGGATGGGGATAAAGGATAAGGGATGGAGTGGGGATAAGGGATAGGGATGGAGATGGGGGTGGGGATAAGGGATAGGGATGGAGATAAGGATGGAGATGGTGGGGATAAGGGATGAGGATAGGGATGGGGATAAGGGATAGGGATAGGGATGGAGATGGAGATAGGGATAGGGATGGAGATAGGGATGGAGATGGGGGTGGGGATAAAGGATAGGGATGGAGATGGTGGGGATAAGGGATGAGGATAGGGATGGGGATGGGGATGGAGATGGGGTGGGGATAAGGGATAGGGATGGAGATGGTGGGGATGAGGATAGGGATAGAGGATGGGGATGGGGATGGGGATGGGGATGGGGATGGGGATGGGGATGGGGACAGGAAAGGAAATGAGGATGGGAATGGTGTCACAGCCCTGCCAGGTCCAGACACATCCCCTGCTTGGTGACCGTTTGCTGCTGAGTTTCAAAGAGGGGAAAAGAAATCATAATCTCTGCACAGTGGCTACTTTTCAGAATCAAATAACTCAGCCATTTAAAAAAACAAATTAATAATTTTCTTCTCCTGTTAACGTGTAATTAGCAAATGGCAGCAGCTCTCCCCGGGGAAGGGCTGAGTGCCTGAGAAATGTCACCATTGAAAAGGATGTCTCTCTCTTTTTTTATATTTCCACGGCGTTAAAATAAAACCCAATATAATGAAACCATCTGTAAAAAATCATTCGGTTTTGTTCAGGACTAGGGTATAACATGGGGGAGAAAAATCTCTCCTGATATTATTTTTTAAGTATTTTAATAATATTGGGATTTTATGATGCCAATGTCTTGTGGAGAGGAAGGGCTGAGAGAGGAGAGGGCCTTTGCCCTGAGGGCTGTGCGGGTCCTTGAGGGCTGTCCTGGGCTGGGCACCCCTTGCTTTTTGATTGCACCCAGTCTTGGGGGACTCCACACAGGGACCCCCCGGGATGCAAGGAGGGGGGAAGGTGGATGGAGCATCCCCAGACAGGTCCAGATTCATAAAAATCCTGAATTTGGTGACAAACATGAGTGAGCCAAGCCTGGGGAGCACATTAACAGCTTTAGACATTGTTCAGCGTGTTCCCTCACTGCTCTTGGCTGCTGCTGCTCAGGGTTTGGTTCTGGGGCCACTGGGTACCCCGGCCCCGCACGGGCTGGTCCCTGTGGAAGGTCCAGCAGCACCTTCAGGGAATCTGGGAATCCCCCAGTCCTTTATCTTTTTGAAAATACCGTGACTATTTAGATGGTACCAGGGTTTGGGGGGTGATTGGTACCCAGCTCCTCTCTGTGGGTGATGCTGCTTCTGCCAGAGCAGGATCCATCCCGGAGCGTGGTTGTGCTCAGCAGCATCCGGATCCCAACCCCTAGGGTGCTGTGCATCCCTCTCTTATCAGGGCAGGATCTCAGCAGCATCCAAGCCCCAGCCCTTGGGGTGCTGGGCATCCCTTGCTTCTTCCAGGGCAGGATCTGTCCCAGAGCATGGCCATGCTCAGCATCATCCAGACGCCAGTCCTGGGGTGCTGAGCATCCCTCCCCTTCTGCCAGGACAGGATCCACCTCGGAGTGTGGCCATCCCTCGCGGCTCTTCCCCCTGCTCATGCCTCTCTTTTCCTCCCTTCCGCAGACGATTCCCTCTATGAATCCCCGGAGCCCATTTTCACCAGCAACAACTCCTGCTGCAGCCTCAGGGTCCCGCACGCCGTGCTCGTGGTGGTACCGGTCGTCTGGACACTCCTGGCCTCGTAGCACCATCACGGAGGTGCCGGGGAGCGGCTCCGTGGGGAAGGAGCAGCCCGAGGACGGATCTTGGCCACCCCAAATCGCCTTCCAGCCGCGGGACGGTGCCCAGGGAGGACGCCCGCCCGGAAGGCTGGTGCTGCTGGTGGGAAGCTCACCCGGATCCCACCACCACGTGAAGCCCTCGTCCTCACGTGGCCACCAGCACCGCGACATCACACCGGGACCGGTGGGACGGATCCTGCCTGCCCTCACCGAAAGCTCCTGTCCCCGCGCTGCAGCTCGCTCGGTGCCAACCCTCCCCCGCCGGCCGTCGCTTTTTACATTTCCAGACCAAATATCGAGTCCTCCTTTGGTTGTGGTTTGGTTTTTTTTAAAGAAAAAAATAAGATTTTTATTTTTCTTTGCCGGGTTCCTTCAGCCTGGGCTCCCCCCCGTGTCAGACTGACCCGCACGGGGCCCGGCTCAGCACCCTCACCCTGCGCCCCTCGCCGGGGCGGCCGCAGCTCCCCAGCTTTGTGGAGCGGCCGGGAGAGCCGGACACCAGCGATGGTGCCGATGGCTCCATCGTCACAGACTCCTTCCCAGCCCGGCTGTCGCCCCGGCGGGAGGACGTTGCGGTGCCAATGCCGCCGCGCCGCCCCTGCCACCCCCCTGCCACGGAGGCGCAGGGACGGGGGGCCCGCGTGGACACGAGCCCCCGCTGAGCGCCCGGTGGGGTGACCCTTGTGCCCACCCCTCGTGCCGTGGATGTCTCCGTCGTCCCCGGGGCACCCCGGGGCGGCTCTGCGGGCAGCAAAGCAAACGGGATATACCCGACGGAGGGAGCACCAGGGATGCTTGGCTGGCACTAAGGGCACCAGGGATGGATGGATGGGTGGCACATGGAGCAACAAGGGTGCCCAGTTGGCACCAGAAGCACCAGAAATGCTTGGCCAGCAGCAGGGATGGATGGATGGCACATGGAGCACCAGGGATGCCTGGCTGACACCAGGAGCAGGAGGGATGCTTGGCCAGCAGCGGGAGCACCAGGGATAGATGGATGGCACATGGAGCACCAGGAATGCTTGGCCAGAACCTGGAACACCAAGGATGCCCAACTGGCACCAGGAATTCTTGGCCAGCACCAAGGATGCCCAGCTGGCACCAGGGGTGGATAACTGGCACGCGGAGCACCAGGGATGCCCAGCTGGCACCAGGGTGCACCAAGGATGCACGGCCAGCACATGGAACACCAGGAATGCTCAGCTGGCACATGGAGCACCGCCGGGCGCTGGGAGCCGGCGGGCCGGGCTCGCCCAGCAGCTGGGATTGCTCGAGGGCGTTTGGCCGGCGCCCCGATTCTCAGCAGGGTTGATTTTGCCAGGGCAGGAGCAGCGTGGCACCGGCGATGCCCACGGGGCTGGTTTTCCTTCTCCTTCTGCCCCGCGCCACGTCCCCCCTCTGCTGCCTTGGGGTGCAAGAGCCCTGCTGGGGGGGTTGGGGGGAGGGTCTGGTGGCCGCGTGCGGGAACATCGCGGCGTTCCCCATGGTCACCCCTTCGTACCCCGGCATCCCCGGGGCTCTGGGACCAGGCTTGGGAATTTGACCAGGCTTGGGGCTGTTTTTTCCTTTTCCTTCTTTGCATTAATAAAAAATAAACCCACCCCACCCAGATCCCGGGTCAGCCCTGACCCCAGGGCTGGCAGTGCCCCAAGGAGGGGGTCATCCACCCCCACCCCCCCCCCCCAAACAGCCTGACCCCCCCTCCTCGCCTTAAATCTGGGGCTGTCCCACCTTTGGAGGGGGTTCCCGTGCCCGTCCTGCAGAGCCCCCACCCCACCCACCTCGCCCCGGTGGTCCCGGGGGATGAAAGCGATGGCGAAGCCCCTTTTCCAAGTGCACCCCAAAACCCTTCCAGCGTTGGAGGGGCCGGCGGGGGCTCCGTCCCTGTACATAAAGCGCTAAACTGTGAGCGGTTTGGTTTGGTTTTTTTTTTTTTATGTATTGTTGAGAATGAATTTTATGGAAGGGTTTTATTTTATTTTGATTTTTATTTTTTAGACTAGGAAGCTGAAATCTCGCAATAAAGCTCATCTCGACCATCCAAAAACTATAAAAAAGAGAGAAAAAAAAAAACAAAAAAAAGAAACCCCAATTAAAAAAAAAAAAATCGCATTCCCTGCCGTCCCCGTTGTGTCCAGACCAGGTCGTGGTTCTCAAAAGTGAATGAAAAGCATCGTGTTTATCCAAGGGATGAGGGAGGGCACCCACCCAGCCGGGCGCTGAGCACCCATCGGGCTCCGGCGAGGAGCTGGCATCACCCCCCCCCAACCCCCCCAACCCCGCCGCGGTGTCGGCTCCTGGGGGAGCGGCGGCGGCAAAACCTGGCCTTGGGTCTGTGTTTTATATATATATATAGATTATATCTATAAATATCTATATTGTGTACAGCGACTGTGGGAGAGCGGAGGAGCGAAGGCGGCAGCGAGGCTGGCAGGGGCCGCATCCGGGAGGGTGCTGAGCGCTGCGGGTTCGCTGCATTCCCTGGCATCCCAGGCACCGGTCTCCATCCCGCCTGGCTCCATCCGTAGACACGCCGCTTTGGTCCTCGACGTCGTGCTGATGGTAACCGGCTCACCGCCCCGTTGGGATTCTGTATTTTTTTATAATAAAATACAAATAAATGTCATGTCAGGCCCTTGCTTTGGAGAAATGACTTTGCATCCCGACGCCGCGCCGCCGGCTCCGCGCCCCGCCGGCTCCGCCCTGCCCTGGCCCAGGGGAGGGACGGGATCGCCCACGTGGGCACCGGGAGCTCTGGGTGTGGATAGGTGGGGTCTAATGCCAGCTCCAGGGTCCAACTCCAGCTCCAAGATCCAATGCTGGCCCCTGGGGGGTCCAACATTGGCACCAGAGTCGAATGCCAGAGCCAAGGTACAACGTTGGCACTGAGGGTCCAATGCCAGCAATGGAGGGTCCAGTGCTGGCACTGGGGTCCAACGCCAGCACCAATGTTAAATGCTGGCTCCAGGGTCCAATGCTGACCCTGGGGGTCCAGGGCCAATACTGGGGGTTCAACACCAGCACTGGAGTCCAACGCCAGCACCAATGTTAAATGCTGGCTCCAGGGTCCAATGCTGACCCTGGGGGTCCAATGCCAACACTGGGGGTCCAATGCTGGCACCAGGGGTCCAACACCAGCACCAGGGATCCAACAGCAGGACCAAGGTTCAATGCTGGCTCCAGGGTCCACCGGTGGCACTGGGGTCCAACACCAGCACTGGGGTCCAACGCCAGCACCAATGTTAAATGCTGGCTCCAGGGTCCAATGCTGACCCTGGGGGTCCAATGCCAACACTGGGGGTCCAATGCTGTCACCAGGGGTCCAACACCGGCACCAGGGATCCAACACCAGCACCAGGGATCCAACAGCAGGACCAAGGTTCAATGCTGGCTCCAGGGTCCAATGGTGGCACTGGGGTCCAGTGGCAACACTGGGGGTCCAACGCCAGCACTGGGGTCCGATTCTGGCACCAAGGGTTCAACACCAGCACCAGAGTCTAACACTGCCACTGAGGGTCCAATGCCAGTACCAGGGGGTCCAATGCTGGCACTGGGGATCCAACACCAGCACTGGAAGGATCCAGCTGGGCTCCAGCCCCTCTCCCCATGCATCCCTCTCCCCTGGTGCCAGGGCTGCGGTGCCAGACCGCTCTGCTGGGTGGTGTGTGTTAATTACGGGAAGGATTTAATTACCACGTTAATGAATAATAATGGATATTAAATTAATTAATATGCAATTGTTGATAGTACTTAATTATTGAAGGTGATGCAGCCTGGCAGGTGGGCGCTCGGGGCTGGGATGCTCTGGTGCTCCCCAGGCGCTGCCGCAGCTCCGGCTGCTCACCCGCCCCTGCCTCAGTTTCCCTGTACTGGGATGGGATTGAGTGGGGATTCCGCTGCCAGGACAAGTGGATACTGTGTGGCATCACAAGGGTGCTTCGCTGTCCCATCCCAACTCCCACCCCAAGGGAAGGTGGGAAGGAAAAAAAGAGGGAAAAGAGAAGGGGAAAGGGAAGGGGAAAAGAAAAAGGGAAGGGGAAAGGAAAAAGGGAAGGGGAAAAGGGAAGGGGAAGGGGAAAAGGGAAGGGGAAAAGGGAAGGGGAAAAGGGAAGGGGAAAAGGGAAGGGGAAAAGGGAAGGGGAAGGGGAAAAGGGAAGGGGAAAGGGAAGGGGAAAGGGAAAAGGGAAGGGGAAAAGGAAAAGAAAAAGGGAAGGGGAAAAGAAAAAGGGAAGGAAAGGGAAAAAGAAAAGGGAAAGGAAATAGGGAAAAGGCAAAAATGGAAAAAAAGGAGCACCCACCCCCCTCCCTGCCTGCCCTTTTGTCCTTAAGCACTAAATAACTTCTTTTGTGCAGCCCATGGTCATTCCCAGCCTTTACTGCCTATTTCAGCCTAATTAGCAGAATAGGAACAATGTGCTGTTAATTAATTCGGCTGATCCGAGGCTCTGAAGTTTGCCACGAGAGGGTGAAAGACTCATTCTGCTTTTTAATAGGAGCCATCTGCGTGCCAGGAACGAGGAGCAACTCCAGCACCAACAGGCGGGTGTCCTGCCCAGCTCCATGGGCGCTGCCAGCTCCTGCCAACCACAGGCTCGGGCAGAGAAAAGTTGCTGGGAAAGAGCCCAGCAAGGACTTGCCACAAAAAAAAGGGCAATTTTTTAGACCCACTGAGTAGGGGTTTTTTTTTTGAGCCCTGACTCATGATTTTTTTAATACTGGAGGTTGGAACTATGGAGTTAAAAATAGCCAAGTGGCAGGCACAAGGCTGAGATGGATCATCGTTAGTAATTAATTGATGGAGTCATGGGTTTTTAAGGCCTGAAAGGGATCATTTAGATCAGGCAGCCTGGCTCTCTTGCAGGAGCATCGAGGTTTGATTGAAGGGCTTGTGGTGATGGAGAGCTGGTCTGGCCCTGGATGCTCTTCCTGCTGCATCACTGGGCTGATCCACTCTGGGTACCACCAGTTGTTACAAGCACAAGAGTTATGAGGAGCAGTGAGGAACCTGGGGCTGCTTCACCTGGAGAAGAGGAGGCTGAGGGAAGATCTCATCACTCTGCAGCTCCTGGAAGGGAGGTTGGAGCAAGGTGGGTGCTGGGCTCTTCTCCCAAGAAAGAAGTGATGGGAGGAGAGGAAGTGGTCTCAAGTTGTGCCCGGGGAGGTTTAGGTTGGATTTGGGGAAAAATAACTTCACTGAAAGGGTCTTCAAGCACAGAAGAGGCTGCCCAGGGGCAGTGGGGGAGTCTCCATCCCTGGAGGGGGTTCAAAAACTGGGTAACCGTGGCACTTTGAGATGTGGTTTATTGGGCACCAGGATGTTGTGTTGGTGGTTGGACTGGGTCATCTTAGAGGTCTTCTCCAACCTTAACGATTCCAGGACTCTAAGCATCACCCACATTCAATTCTTCATTGGATTGAACTGGGGCTGGATGGGAGCCTGTGGGGCCAGGGTGATGTGTCCAGTACCGTGGGCAGGCAGGAGGCAGCAGGGCAGTGTCACATGTGGCTGGTGGTGCCTGAAATGGGTTTTTACAGACCTGAGGCTCCTCCAGCACTGATTTTACATTGTCACTGCCAGGGCTTTCCAGCCACGTGGGCACTGGCAGCCCCGTTTCCACCAGCTGTTCAGGGTTTCAGGGCTGGTGGATCCATGGCTTCAGCTCCCCACACTGCACCAGGGGCTGATTTATGCCAGGGTACAGCTGTGCTCATTAATGATGGCCCCAAGACTCGGTGTGGGAAGGATAAGGCCACCCCCTCCTTCCAGATGTGCAGGTGTGGGATGGGACCTTGGCTTTCCCAGGTGCCGTAATTCCTTCCTGAGCAGCGAAGGGGAGCTCCACATTGCCCAGCTCCAGCACACCTTCTGCACCCTCCTCCTCCTCCCAGCCCAGTGCTTGGCTCCATCCCTCCCTGACCCAACTGCTGGACCCACACCTGGCCGTGGAAGTGGTGGCTGGAGCTGCCCCTGCGATCCCAAGGAGACAAAGCTCTTATCTATATGAGGTGGCTACCACGGTGCTGGTGGCCACTGGCCCAGTTGGGTTGCCCCAGCTGCACCTCCAAGGCCATCTTTGGAAGGTGACAGCCCCGTGGCTGTGACCCTGTGTATCTTGAATTGATGCTCTTGATCCATTCCAGTCCAAAGGCACCCCAGCAGCTCCTGCCTGGGGGTCCTGAGCCCCACGTGGTGGCACCTCTCATGCTGTAGGTGCTTGGGTGACAGCGAGCTGCCCCATCAGAGCGTGCACCTCTCCAAGGAGAGCTGCTCCTCTCTCCATTCCAGCACTTTGGCATTAATAGCTTTTTCTTTTAATCCCATGAAGGCAGCAAGAGCACCATGCTCCACTGGCCCATGGAATATCCCGCCTGGCATGACGTTCCAGCTGTGGACAGTGCAGTAATCTTATCCTCAGCTTGGTTGGGAGGGTGTAGCCCCCTCCAGCCCTGGTGATTTCATCCAGGTTTACACCTTGGTGGGGCTCAGGATCCAGTCAGCATCTCCCCAGTTCCCCTGGTGCCTCCCTGGGTTCAATCAAGCTCGTTCTTGCTCCAGATGAGAATGCTGCAGGAGAAACACGTCCTCATCTGGGCAGGTCTGATCCCTGCTGTGCTGTGCAGAGGGGCCAGACTGGTGCCTGCTGGGCCAGGAATGCTGCTGTGGCTCCTCCAGCAGCCTCGGGTGCTGTGTGAGAAGGGAAGCATTCACAGCACAATGATGCTGAGCTCTGCCTGGGGCTGCTGAGGCTGAGCAGGGGCTGGGAACACCCTGGGCTAAAAATCATAGAATCATGGAATGGTTTGGGTTGGAAGGGACCTCAAAGCCCAGCCAGTTCCACCCCTCTCTGGGCAACCTGGGCCAGGGCCTCCCCACCCTCACAGCAAAACATTTCTCCCTAAGATCTCATCTCAATCTCCCCTCTTGCAGCTGAAACCCTTTCCCCTCATCCCACCCCTGCAGTCCCTGATCAAGAGCTCCTCCCCAGCTTTCCTGGAGCCCCTTTCAGTCCTGGGAGGCTGCTCTAAGCTCTCCCCAGAGCTTTCTCTTCTCCAGGCTGAACAATCCCAACTCTCTCAGCCTGTCCTCATATGGGAGGTGCTCCAGCCCTTGGATCATCTTCGTGGCCTCCTCTGGACTCGCTCCAACAGCTCCATGTCCACGCTCCCCAACAGCCAAGCAGAGCCCCAAATACAGCAGGGCTGGGGACTCATCTCTACATCCCCCATCCCACCCCACATCACCCTGTGCTCATCACAGCCTCTGTGGCACCTCTCAGGCTCCATCACTTCTCTCCAGCAGCTCCCAGTGCAGATTCCTGTCCCGTTTCAGCACGGCTCCGATAAGAACACGAATCCATCACCACGAGAGGCAGTTGGGAAGGTGCTGATAAAGCAGCACGGGGGCACCCACCGTCCCTGCTGCTTGTTTCTCTGCTCCCTGTCACATCCACACTTCATTCCCTTCCACCATCCCTCTCCCCAGCCTTATCTCCTGATAGGTACAAGCGATACAACCAGGAACATTTGTGTAACAAGCTGTCGGCTGCCGAGCATCCAGGAAAACACCAGGCACGGGGGGTGATTTATGAAAACGGGGAGTTCGCTGGGCTGTGGCAGGGATGAGTCGCACAGGGAGAGGGATGCTGGCTCCAAAGCGTCAGCGGCACCGCCGCTCCCGGCTGATCGGGATGCGGGGCCGTGCCTGGGGCGGGGGGAGGCGGCTGCGCGGGGCCCCCGGCGCTGTCCCTTTGCGGCCATTGATTGCCATGAAACAAGGCAGCCGGGTGTGTAATTGTGCGCAGCGCTGGCAGCCTCTTTCCATGCCGTTCGGCGGGGCCCTGCTCGCAGGAAATGAAACTTTTCAGGCCACTAGACATTTAGTTTTCTTCAGATGTTAATTCTCCCGCCCCGCGGAGAGGAGGGGATGAGGGTGGCCTTGAAGGGAAGATGCTTGGAGGAGTGGGCTGGGAGCTCCTGCCACCCTTCAGGGCTGCAAAAATCCATAGGAAGTGATGGGTGAGAGCATCTCATGAGCATTCAGGGCGCCTTCCCTGCCTCTTTGCCCCCATCCTGAGCCCAGCTCAGCCCTCTTGACCTTGGAGCATCCGTAGGAAGCAATTGATGAGGGCATCTCGGGTGGTCAATGCATTTCACCCACACCCAGGGCACCTTCCCTGCCCCTTTGCCCCCATCCTGAGCCCAGCTCAGCCCTTCAGACCTGGGAACAGGTGAAAGAAAGAGTGAATGAGAGCATCTCATGTGGTCAATGCATCTTGCTTGCACTCAGGGCACTTTCCATGCCCCTTTGCCCCTATCCTGATTCCAGGACATCCTTATGGACCTGGGAGCACCCGTAGAAATCGGTGGGTGAGAGCATCTCAGGTGGTCAATGCATCTCACCCACACCCAGGGTGCCTTTCTTGCCCTTTTATCCCTATCCTGACCCCAGCTCAGCCACTGGGAGAGGCGGAACATCCTCATCCCTGCCCGCAGAGCTTTGCCAAGGAGTGATTTCTCCCCCGAGGCACCGAGTGAGCATCCATTCCCTTCGGCGAGCTCCTCTCTTGCAAGGTAACCAGCATTATATTCGGACCAATTGCTCCAGCATGATCCTCCTGAATGTTGCACAGCATGTACACGGCGTCTTATGTAAAATACATGCCCCTGGGTGAGCCTTTTAATAGCAATGGCTCCTGCCCGGGGGGCGGGGGGGCCGCTCTCTGCCACGGCGGTGCCAAGAAATGATTGAAAAGTTGGGGCTCGCCGTAGGAAACACCCTGCTGGGGGGAACAACGTGTTTTCATTCCCCTGCCAGGTAACAAATGAAAAGAATTGCAATGAATGCTAATGGGGCAGGGATGCTGCAGAGGCTGCCGGGGCTGGGCAGGCGCTGGGGGGATTGGGGGTCGGGGGGGGTGGGTGGAAGTCCGGTCTGGGAATGCAGGAGATGCTGGGGGGACCTCAGTTTTACAGGTTGGAGCTGGATGTATGGCAAGCCTTGGAGTGGGGCTGGTGGGTGCTGTGAGGAGGGTGTTCTGGGATCTTGTAGCCAAATCGTTTCCTTTTGCACGAACCCCTCCCTCTTTTTGCACGAACCCCTCCCTCTTTTTGCACCAACCCCCCCTTCTTTTTTTCAGCAAACCCACTTCTTTTTGCAGAAAAAACATAACTAGAGGAGTGTGCCTACTCCCAAAATTCCCCTTGGCAGGTGCTCCCGTCCCTAAGGAGCTCCCATCCCTCTGCCACTGTCGAAGCAGCTCCTCGCAGGCAGGCGGCGAAGGGCTGCGTCGGGCTGAGCTGTTTGTAAATGCAGCCGGTTTGGGAAGCGGGAGGGTAAACACGGATGAATAGCCTTCATCCCCTCCAGTAAATATTTTATATCACACACCAAGAAAAGACACTCCTATTTAAATGATTTATAAAGGAAGATCATGTAGAGGTTTCTATAAAATATGTAGGGCTCCTAATCCCGACATCATCAAGCAAAGAGGACTGAAATCATATATTACCTTTTCAACAGCCTCGCTGGCTGCAGGGATACAACTGACAAATAAAAGTGTGTTTACAGCTTTTGGGCTCCTCTGGGGAGAGGTAAATCATGGTAGGGGTGGGAAGGGGAAAGGAAGCCGGAAATTAAGTGGTGATTTCTGTCCGTCACGGCTGTGTGGGGTGGTGGGATGCTGCGCTCGGGAGGCCCGGGGGCCCTCGTCGTGGGTGATGATGCTCTGGGTGTGGCGATGATCTGGGTGTGGTGATGCTCTGGGTGTGGCAAAGCTCTCAGCACAGCGATGCTCTGGGCATGGCAATGTTCTAGGTGTGGCAATATTCTGGGTGCAGCAATGCTCTGGGTTTGATGCTCTGGGTGTGGTGACATTCTGGGTGTGACAATGCTGTGGGTGCAGTGATGCCCAGGCTGCAGCAATGCTCTGGGCACAGCTATGCTCTTAGCACAATGATGCACTGGGTGTAGCTACTCCCTAGGCACAGTGATGCCCTGGGTGCAGCGATTCCGTGAGTGCAGTGGTGCTTTGGGCACGGTGATGCTGTGGGTGCAGCAACATTCTGGATGTGGCAATGCCCTGGGCACAGCAATGCTCTGGGTTATGGCATCGTGATGCTGTGGGTGCAGCAACATTCTGGCTGTGGTGACACTCTGGGCATAGTGACACTCTGGGTGTGGCAATGCTGTGGCTGCAGTGTTGCTCTTAGCCCAGTGATGCTCTGGGTGTGGGGATGGCCTGGGTGTGGCGATGCTCTGGGCTCAGCGATGCTCTGGGTTCAGGGATGATCTGGGTGTGGTGATGCTCGGGGCTCAGCGATGCTCTGGGTTCAGGGATGATCTGGGTGTGGCGATGCTCTGGGCTCAGGGATGGCCTGGGTGTGGCGTTACTCTGGGCTCAGCGATGCTGGCTCAGCGATGTCTCCCCGTGGGACCCTGGAGGTGGGCACAAGATGCAAAACACCCCTCTGAGGGTTTGTGCGATGGGTTGCTGCACACTGAGACCAGACCCTGCTCCCCTCCCCAGCGGGGCTGGACCAAGAGCAGCCATGAGGGACGGGATTTCCGTGGGCACCAGCGGAGTCAGGATCAGGCCCGCAAGGACACATCCCTTTTAACCTTGGGGCTGGCATTCACCCCCTCCACTCTGCCACTTGACACTCCCATTGCCCCATCCCCTCACCGTATCAATTTGAGCCTACTTATCGCTTTTTTCCTCCTCCTTCCCCACCCAAAACACATCCCGGGCCGCGGCGGGGGGACCGGGCAGCTGGCACGCACCGTGTGCCCGCGCCGGCGAAGGGCACGGCTGGGCTCTGGCGGCGGCGATTTGGCATGCAGCGGCGAGAGGCACCAGCCGACGGGGCCCCGGCCGCCGCGTTATTAAGGGATTAGCAAGTTGTCTTGGCGCTCAATTGTAGATAAGTGCCGCATTTTGTATTATCTTTTCACGCTGCACCGCGAAGGATGACAAAGAGACAACATGGGTGTCATGGCCTTCAGCATATCATTAAGGGTAATTTGTCTTGAGGGGAGGGGGGATGCGGGGGTGGGGGGGTGGGGGGAGGCGAAGGCGAAGGGAGAGAGGAAAGGAGAGGAGAGGGAAAAGCAGCCCGGGAGGAGAAGGGGGATTAAAAACTAAGCAGAGGAGATTAGGAGTGAAATGTGAACCGTATTCAGAGGCAGCCAGGCAGGGAGAAGCAAATAGCCAAGGAGGGGCTGGCTGAGGGGTGTGCTCAGCCCCACAGCCGGTGGGAGAAAGCCCCAGAGCTGGGCTAGAGGAGGCAGGAAAGGGGGGAACATTGCAAAGAACCCCTTCTTTTTCTTTCCCTGCACAGCAGAGCCCCGAATTCATCCCCAGCCTCAATCCTGTGCATTAATCTATAATAATAAGCAGCCACCCAGCCGGTGTCCCAGGCAATAAGATGCGCATCAGAGGGCACCCGAGGGCTGGGTTGAATCCATTTCCCTCTTTCAGGACTGATGAACCATTGCCATCGGCTCAGGGGTCCCCCGGGGGGGGTGCTGGGGACACAGTGGCAGCTTCTCAGTGCAACGTGCTCCAGGTGCGGCCGTGCAGGGATCAGAGCCCCGTTTCTTGCTGGTTTTGCAGCCCCCTCCCTCAGCCCCATCCTTGCACAGCACATGGCAAGCATCCTGTTAGGAATTTTAAGCTGCAAGAGTGGAGACTGAGATGAGATCTTAGGAAGAAATTCTTTCCTCTGAGGGTAGGGATGCACTTGGTTTGCCCAGAGCAGTGGTGGCTGCCCCATCCCTGGAGGTGTTCAAGGCCAGGTTGGGTGGGGCTTTGAGCCCCCTGACCCAGAGGGAGGTGTCCATGGATCTAATTGGAACTGGATGGGCTTTGAGGTCCCTTCCAACCCAAACCATTCCATGATTCCATGGACCAGCAGCACATGGCAGGGTCCACTCCCCCCATCGCTGGGCAGAAAGGGTAAGAGAAAGAGTAATAGCAAGAGGAAAACGTAGCGGAGACCCAGCAAAGCCCCCCAGGCCTGGGAAAGCAGGGGCAGAGCCTGTGGAGGTTTTGCTCTATCGGTCAATCAATCAATCAGGAATAAAGGCACAGGTATTGATCGGGGAAGATGGCTTTTCAGGGGCTGGGTAATGGAAATATGCATCTGGAGACAGTCAGATGGAACAGCGGTCACCGCTACGAGGAGACAACGACTTGGTCTGCAGGAGGAGAAACCCTGTGGAGAGAGCTCGCTCTTACCCAAACACAAAGCCCTGGGTGGCTGAATCTCCATGGGGCTGCTGCTGGTTCCAGGGAGATGCAGCCACCCCAGGACAACGGGCATCCAAGTGCCACCATGATCCCCCAGCCCCTTCCTCTCCTCTGGCCCTGGTCCCCAGGGAATGCAGCCACCACAAGGTGAAGAGCATCCGGGTACCACCGTGTTCCCCTTCCTCTGGTGCTGGTCCCCCAGGGGATGCAGCCACTCCAAAGAGCATCCAGGTGCCACCGTGGTACCCCAGCCCCTTCCTCTGGTGCTGGTCCCGCAGGGATGTGGCCGCCCCAGGGTGAGAAGCATCCAGGTTCCACTGTGGTCCCAGTGGTGTTGGTCCTTGGGGGGATGCAGCCACCCCAGGGTGAGGGGCATCAAGGTGCCACCATGGTCCCCTTCCTGTGGCTCTTATCCCCAGGGGATGCAGCCACCAGAAGGTGAGGAGCATTCAGGTGCCTCCTTGGTCCCCTAGCTCCTTCCTCTGGCACTGGTCCTTAGGGGATGCAGCCACCCTAAAGTGAGAAGCATCCAGGTACCACAGCCTCTTCCTTTGGTGCAGGGACCAGGGGTGGGGACGGGGCATCCTCCCGCACCCCCTCCCTCCCCTCCCCTTCTGATAATCCTATTTTTGAACCAGGGGATTAGGATCAATACTTCACTCCTAATGCTGTGGTAATACAGTGTTACACCGCCAGCGCCAGTTCCCTGCTGAAACACTTAAGGTAGTTTAAACCCATTTGTGCCGGGAAGTGCCGGGAATTCACAACGAGCTCCTTGCACGCCGAGGCAGAGCCGTGGCTGGGCACCACGGTGGGTGCTGCCCAAATCCAGCCCTGGGTGGCCCTTTGAGCCCTGGGGGCTCCTTGGCCTCGAAGGGGCCGTCCTGGGAAGGGGCTGTGACCTCTGGAGCCGCACGGCCCGGAGCCACCAGGGATGTGCAGGCAGTGGCTGCTCCTGCTGCCTGTCCTGGGGGCTCTGCTGGGCCTGCTCTGGGCACCTGAGCCCTCGTGCAAGCATCCCTTGCACAAGCACCCCAGTGCAAGCACCCCTTGAGCAAATGCCCTTTGCACAAGCATCCTTCGTGCAAGAATCACTTGAGAAATCACCTCAGTGCAAGCATCCCTTGTGCAAACACCCCTCAGCCAAGCGTCCCTCAAGCAAGCTTCCCCTGTGCAAATATCCCTGTGCAAGCACCCCTTGTGCAATCATCCCTCGTGCATCACTTGCACAAACACCTGTCACACCAGCATCCCTCATGCCAACCCCCCTTGTGCGAGCACTACTTGTGCAAGCATCTTTCATGCAAGCACCCCTTGCACAGCATCCCTTGCACAAGTGTCCCTTGCACAGCACCCCTTGCAAAAGCATCCCTCGTGCAAGTATCTGTCCCTCATCCAAGCACCCCTCGTGCAAGGGACTGCCCAGGCACCCACACTTGGGGCAAGGTCGGGGTCACCCAAACCCAGGGGCCACAGCTGCTTGCACGAGGGCTCAATAGCACAAGGGGTGTTTGTGCAAGGGCAACCCTGCAGCCCCTCTCTGGCCGGTGGGCCCGGGGGAACCCAACCATCCTTCACTCCAAATTGGCTGCAGGGTCTGGAGACGAACTCCCAGGGAATAGAAACACAAATATTTCCATCCAGTGCTATAATTATGAATTAGAGCAAAGCTCTGTCTTTATTAGGTGCTAATAGAGATAAAGGGGGTTTGAAATGCAAGGCACAGCTCTGGAAATGCTAATTCACCCGGAGCCCTTCCTCGCTCCCCAGACCCCAGAGAACCCAGGTTTCAAGGCAACTTCTCACCAGAAAAAAAAAAAAAGCTGAGCAAACTCCAAGAAACCATCACAGGGACTGAATTCGATTTGGGTTGTGATGGAACAGCCCCAGCGCCAGCCCTGCCCCAGTGAACACCTTTGCAAGGGTGGGAGCTGCTTGGGGGAGAGGGGAGGAAGAAAGGGGCTGGGGAAGGGGTGGGGTAAGTCCTACGGCGTGGGGGCAGCGAGGGGGGAGAGGGCTGGGACCCCTGCACGGACAGGGGGGTGAGGTGAGGGTTTGTGTATGCACAGAGATGCTGCAGCACATGTGCACACACACATTGCAGCACCAGTGCATGCAGAATGGTAGAATCATGGGATCATTGAACCTTCCAGTTGGAAAAGACCTTGGAGATCATTGAGTCCAACTGTACCCATCTTCTGCTAAACCATGTTCTTCAAAAACTCATCCACCCATTTTTTAAACACCTCCAAGGATGGTGACTCCACCACCTCCCTGGGCAGCCAATGCCTGATCACCCTTTTAGTAAAGAAATTCTTCCTGATATCCAGTCTGAACCTCCCTTGGCACAACTCATGGCCATTTCCTCTTGTCCCATCTCCTGTCACTTGGGAGAAGAGACCAACACTTGCTCTGCCACAGCCTCCTTTCAGGCAGTTGTGGACAGTGATGAGGTCTCCCCTCAGCCTCCTCTTCTTCAGGCTAAACAGCCCCAGGTCCCTCAGCCGTTCCTCACAGCACTTGTTCTCCAGCCCCTTCCCCACTCCTTTCCCTTCTCTGGACGCTCTCCAGCCCCTCAATGTCCTTCCTGTACTGAGGGGCCCAGAACTGACCCCAGTGCTCGAGGTGTGGCCTCACACAGGGGCACAATCCCTGCCCTGCTCCTGCTGCCCACGCTGTGTCTGACACAGCCCAAGATGCCATTGGCCCTCTTGGCCACCTGGGCCACTGCTGCCTCATGTTCAGCCCCTGCCAACCAACACCCCCAGGTCCTTCTCCTCCAGACAGCTCTCCAGACACTCTTCCCCAAGCCTGGAACGCTGTGGGGGTTGTTGTGCCCCAGGTGCAGGACTCGGCCCTTGGTCTTGCACATCTCAGGTCGCACATGGTGCAGCACACGCTGGTGCACACAGACACTGCCCAGGTGTTGCAGCTGGTGGACCTACACATTGCAACACACATCGCTGCGTCCACTTGTGCATTGAGGTGTTGCAGCATCCCCACAGACGTCACATCACACCCTGGTGCACACAGACATTGCAAAACACACGTTGCTGCACTGCAAAGCACGCTGGGGCTCACTCACATGTTGCAAGGAGCACAGACACACGGGTTACATCGGGCACGTGTGTGCACACAGACCTTGCAGCACACACACGTGTTGCAGTGCCCGTGTGCTGCCCATCCTCGAGGCATCGATGAGGGATGAAGGAGACTCACTGCCCTGGCTGCAGCTTTTGGGTCTCCAGCGTGGTGGGAATGGCCTGACTTCTTCTTGCACAGCTGGGACCCCCCCCACCCCGAGCCAGCAGAACCTCTGCTCTGGGTGAGCTTTCAGCAGGGCTGGAGGAACCTAAAACCTTCCAAGGTGGGTTTGTAGGGAAAATGAGCAGCACGGATCTGGCTCGCACTCATCCTGCCTTCCATCCAGCCCTTCAGCCCCAGGTCCACTCTGCTCCTGGATCCTCTTTTCAAGGAACTCATCTCTGGTGATGAATTATCCACCTGCTGGCGTGCAAAGCCCCTCACCCCAGCGCCCCGGTGCCCCCGTCCCTCTCCCTGTCCCCCCCAAATATCCATTTTTCCATTTTCTCCTGTATCGATTTTCAATCTGGTGCAGAGAAACAAAACAATCCTGGCTGAGCCAGCCTGGCTTTTGCTGCCACTTGGCCAAAAAGCCACCCCTGCAATTCCTGGCCATCCCGGTGACGGGGTGCAGGAGGAGAGGGGGTGCAGGGGGTTGCTCCCCTCCAAGCATGGGCTCCCTTGGCATCTCCTTTGCCACCCTGTGGGCAGTGCAAGGGGCAGGATGGGTGCAAAGCTGCCAACCCCTCACCTGGGATCTTTCCTAGGGGTGGGGGGGTGCTGTGGGGTCCCTCACCACCTCAGTTCTGCTGTGGTCCCTCATTACCCCCTATGCGCCAAATCCAGTCCTCGGGGATGCTGAGCTCCATGGTTGGGATGAAGGATGCTGGTGGACCTAGGTTGGTACCCAGCAGCATGGGCCACATCCTGCACTGGAACAATTTGATCTCATCCCTCCAGGCAGTGCTGATGGCGCTGGGTTACACCGGCAAGGATCCATCCCTCTGCGCTCGGAGTGGTTTTCAATTAAAACACAAATATCCCGTAATAGCCCACAGAGGGGTTTTTATTTCCTTCCAGTTTTTATTTTTTTTGTTAATAAATCTATTATGAGGAGCTTAGAGATGTATGTAAAACCGGCAAGGGACGATTGGAGGATTAGGGATCGGCGCTGTCCTGGTGTGACGAGCAAAGCAAAGCAAATCCTGCCAGGACTGGGAAGGGGATGCTGTGTCCGACCGGGGTAGTGGAGCAGGGAGGGGGTCACCACGGTGGCTCCAGAAACAGCAGAGAGACCTCAGTGCTGGCAAAGCGGGGCTCTAAGATCCAACACCCCCCTCCTGCCGCGCTCCCCACCCGTTCCCTGCCTGCTTGCATTCAGTTTAGCATAAAAGTCATTTTGGTTTGGGCTCCCCCCTTGTCTCCTGCTCCCTCATTTCCAGGCAGCTGATAACGGTCCTGAGCATCAGGGAAACCCACCGGCTGGGGACCGATAGCTGTGCGGGGTGAGGAGCGTTTAACCCCCTCCGCTAAGGAAAATTGGCTTGTTTACCATTTTCCTGACCCCAAAAAAGACAATGAAATTGTGCACGAAACCAATAGATTTTAGCCACATGCCTGCAGAGAGAGGCGATATAAATAAAATACAGATAGGGATTCGTGCGGCGGGGAATGGGGAATGGATTCGGTGTGTGAGCGGGGAGATGCCGAGCTTGCCAGGACATTGGGATGGGATGAACCCCCCCCCCCCCCCCCCCCCGAGCCCCATGTGCACCTCGTGGTGGCTTTTTGGGGACCAGTTCCTGGAAACAGCCCGGGATGCAGTGCTGAGCTGCTTTGGGTGAAAACCCCACAGTCTGAGCAGCACAGGGTTTGAGCAGCTGCCTCGTGGGCAGGAACAGAACTGCCTGCACCCCTGAGCATCTTCTCAAGTGCCAGGAAGGGTCCCCAGGAGCAGGGAAAGTTCAGGGGGGTCTTCTAAGCTGAAAGAGGGGAGACTGAGTTGAGAACTTAGGAAGAAATGTTTTCCTGTGAGGGTGGGGAGGCCCTGGCCCAGGTTGCCCAGAGCAGTGGTGGCTGCCCCATCCCTGGAGGTGTTCAAGGCCAGGTTGGATGGGGTTTGGAGCCCCCTGACCCAGAGGGAGGTGTCCTTGGATCTGATTGGATGGGCTTTGAGGTCCCTTCCAACCCACTGCTGGGGCAGAGCAGCCGCAGCTCCGCAGGCTCAGAGTGCGGGCGCAGGGGTACCCAGAGCATCCCCAGGACAGCTCATCCTGCATCCCTGCGGCGGGTACCAAGCTGGCAGCTCTGGAGCCCTTGCTCATCCTCTTGCTTTAACGCACCACCTCTATTTATTCTGCTCCTGTAACTGTAAAATTGATTTCCTTGCAACAAGACGCTTGTCTTTCACTACTGAACGCACCCAAATGCTCCAACATAAGACACTGGCAATTTTTAATTAGTTTCCTTTATACATCTTGCCTCCCCGAGCAGGGATGTGGAACCGGAACAGGGGAGCCCGAAAAGGAGCAGGATTCAGAGGTGACAGAAGCACTTTTCATTCTTGAGATGATTATTAATAATACATGTCGTTCACCTAACGAGGCAAGAGCACAGGAGGGCAGGGGTAAGCGGCAACGGGTGCAGCGAGGTGATTAGTGCATCTTTAGCTGCAAGGCTGGAGAAGCAGCTTTAACCACTGTAAGCTTTAAATATAAGCTCAGAGCAGCTCAGAGCAGCTCCTCGCTGCCTGACCCCCTCCTCCCCACCAATGCACCCAAACCCACCCTGCTCTGCCAATCACTTCCCTGGCACGGCATAACGGAGAGCTGCTGGTCCATGCCCTGCTTGGTCACACTCTGGTCCCTGGTGGCCAGCAGCCTGGCTGAGGTGGCCACCCCTGTGTGGTGCAAAGAGGGGGGATGAAGGGCTTGGGAGCCTCTCAAAGATGAGCTGGAAACCCAGGTGGCTGCTGCCAGTAAAGGCCTAATTGAAAGAGCCACACTTCCCATCACGCCCCCCTGATAATGAGCCCAGGGTTATTAAAGCCTTCCTGCCTGGTTTGTAGCTCTGCCAGGCTCCCACTCTGCCCACCACAGCCCCTGCCCACACACCCACAGCCACACGGGGGATGCTGTGAGCCCCAAATCTTGGAGGGGGTGGTGTCCTGCAGCTGCCCTGTCCCACCCTGTGCTGAGGTCACAGGAAGCTTTGGCTGATGCTCCAGGGACGCGTGCAGGTGAGGTGCCAGGGCCACGTGTCCTTCACCTAAGCCCTGGATGTGGTCACTGCCATTTCCCCTGTGAGTTCCCAGCTGGAGGATCCCCCCGGCACCCCCAAACCCCACACAAGTCCTGCTGTTCCTTCTGTGCCTTCCCCACAACAGCCTCATGGGTGGGAGAGCTGCCAGGACCCTTGAGCATCCCCAGTACCAGGAAGGGTCCCCAGGAGCAGGGCAAGGTCAGAGGGGTATTTTCAGCTGAAAGAGGGGAGATTGAGATCTTGGGAAGAAATATTTTGGTGTGAGTGAGGAGGCCCTGGCCCAGGTTGCCCAGAGCAGTGGTGGCTGCCCCATCCCTGGAGGTGTTCAAGGCCAGGTTGGATGGGGCTTGAAGCCCCCTGATCCAGTGGGAATTGTCACTGCCCATGGAACTGGATGGGCTTTGAGGTCCCTTCCAACCCAAACCATCCCACGATGCTGCAGTTTTTTGGTCTTCAATGAGAGCACAAAGCCCCTCTGCCCTTTCCAGCGGCGCGGGAGCACGCGGGAGCACAGAGGTGGGAATGCACAAACACGCGGACGCGTGTGCGCACCCAAATAAAAAAGTTAACAGAAAGGGGGTGGAAAAAAGGGAAAGAGAGGAAAAAGGGAAAAAAAAACACCGGGAAAAATAGCAAAGGAAAGTCCTGCAGTCTTTTGCCTTGTCAGTTCTCCGTCTGCTGTCACTCAGCCGCCGAATTCTCCTTCAAGTTGTCATAGCGAGGCTGGCGGGGATTATGCGGAGGCTCTGTCCAGAATTGATTCATGTGGAACGCGTGCTTGACGAGCGGAACCGCTGGTGTGAGCGGGAGCCGCTGAGACCCCCTATTTTCCCACCTTCCTCACACAATCTGGTATTGTTTGGCCGCAGCCTTAGTGATCCCTGCGCCGGGGCTGTGACTGACACAGCTTTGAGGCTCTAAGGCGTATTTTGAATTTCTAAAACCTCTCAGGAAGTCCCCGGGGTGCCTTCTGCCATTGTCTTGTTTCTCCTTCGCCTTTTTCCCTTTCCACCCCGAAACCCTCATGCCTCCCCCATCGCCTCCTCCCCCTTTTTTTTGTCCCCCCTTCCTCCCCCCTAATTCCAGACCCTACGATCCCTACCACAAACCAGCTTTTCCTCCCCCTCCGTGTTGAGCCTCTGACTCTCTGGAGCCGCTCAGCCTCTTCGCAAACACGATTTCCAAAAAGAAAAAAACTAAATAAAGCTCTAAAAGTTCCCAAATCCTTGATCCTCCATGGAGAAGTAGGGCTTTACTTGTTTGCTTTTAATCAGCTGACACAAACCTCCGAGATGCGCTGAAAAATAATAATAGAGATAAATCTTTCCCATAATCTGTCGCACGCTTGTGTCGGTCCTGGGTTGGAAGTGACCTTAAAGCCCATCCAGTTCCACCTCCTGCCATGGGCAGGGACACCTCCTACCGGATCAGGGTGCTCAAAGCCCCATCCAACCTGCCCTTGAATATCTCCAAGGCTGGGACATCAGGTTGAGAAGTTCTCATCCTGGAGAAGCGTTTCCACTTCTGGAAAGCTTTGGGGAGGGACTTTTTTAAGGGATTGTAGTGACAGGACACGGGGGAACAGCTTTAAAGTGAAAGGGGGAAGATTTAGATTAGACTTGAGGAAGAAATTTTTCACAATAAGGGCCCAGGTTGCCCAGAGAAGTGGTGGCTGCCCCATGTGTTGAAGGTCAGGTTGGATAAGGCTTTGAGCCCCCTGATACTGTGGGAGGTGTCCCTGCCCGTGGAACTGGATGGACTCTGAGGTCCCTTCCAACACAAACCATTCCCTGATTCTATGATTCCCAAAGCAGGAAGGCCTCATCATGAGCTCCAAGCTCTGCTATCCCCACCTTGGGTTTTCACGCACCGGGACCACCAAGCCAGTGCTTCCCTGTCCCCCCCTGGTTCCCAGCCTCTCCTGGGCTCGGCACTATATAACCATTTCCCATTTCCAGTCTTAATCTTATAAGAATGAATTGAGAATGACCAGCGTAAATACACAGGTGCCACTGGGAGCAGAAACCACTCTTTAATCTCAGATATGAAAACAATTCCCTGCTCCGCTCGCTAGCAATCAGCAAGTGCTATCAGTGCCGTGCTCTCCCCGGGAACAGGAGAGCTTATAAATATGAATTAGTGCAGAGAAAATCTACTCTCTTACCTAAAGCTAAATGTTATCTGGGTCCCTTTCCAGCAGTGGCTGACATTTCCAGAGTGCTTTTAGTCACATCTGCGGGAAGACAACTCATTTCTTGTTTTGAAAAAAAAAAAAAAAGAAAAAAAGAGGGAGAATGGAGAGAAAGAGGAGCAGGAGGAGGACGAGGGGCGGCGCACGAGATGCTGTCTTTGTTTAAAGAGGGAAATGTTGGATACTTGAGTCTCCACTGGGAGAGGGGAGATGCCGGGTGGGCTCTGGCCCAGGGAAAGGATGGGGCAGGTGAAGCCCAGGGGCAGTAGCTCAACGTGGTCCTGTCTAAGCGAGGCCTCGAGACGTGGTGTTGGTGGCTGAGCAGCCCCACGGTGCTGCAGGTGCCACCACCCACGTGTCCCAGAGTCCCAATGGCAGGGGACAAGGAGAGTGGGGACCCAGCACCTTGGTGTGGAGCACTGAGCACCGTCCAGGGTGGTGATGGTAGCCAGTGCCGGAGGGACAATGCGTGCCCACAGCCCATTGGGAGAGCCCAGGAAGGGCCAAATCCTGTAGGGATCTGCGGGATGGCAGGTCCTTGCTCACCACTTCTGCCCAGACTCTTGCTGAGACATAGCCAGGTCACCTCCTGCACAGCTGGAGAGGCACAGCTGGACCACTGAAAGCAGCAGGGTCTGGCTTGAGAGCAGGAATCGGTGCCCAAAAGAACTGGGAGCATCCTCAGGGATCACCTGAAATGGGGAGGTTCAGCACACATGGTGCTGTGCAAGGGTGGGCAGTGCTCCCTGCCAGAGCTGGGGAAACTGAGGCATGGCATGGGAACCATTCCTGCAATGCTGGCTGAGGGGGAACTCTTCAAAGAGAGGAGAGAGAGCGAGGAAAGTGAGGGGGCAGGAGGGCTCCTGGGCATCACCAGCAGCAGGAGCTCAGCCCCGGCACCACGTGCCAGGCGTGGGGCTTGCTCTGCTCTGGCAGCATCCTGGCCATCCGACATCAGGAAGGGATTTAGACATTATGAGGAAATTTTTCACAATGAGGGTGGGGAGACCCTGGCCCAGATTGCCCAGAGCAGTGGTGGCTGCCCCATCCCTGGAGGTGTTCAAGGCCAGGCTGGATGGGGCTTGGAGCCCCCTGATCCAGTGGGAGGTGTCCCTGCCCATTGCAGAGGGGTTGGAACTGAATGGGTTTAAGTTCCCTTCGTACCCAAACTATTCCACGATTTTACCATCCACATCCCTCCCTGCCTCTCCCACTCTCAAACAAGGAACCCCAACCCGCTACCACCGCACCCCGAAGTTGCACCTCCCTGGGCTGCAGCAGCTGCTGCTGCTGCTGGGGGAAGGATGCGGCCCCGCGGCGAGTGCGCAAAGCCCATCCCTCCTCCCTCCTTCCTTTCCTCCCACCGCCCGGCTCTGATCCTCGCTCCCCGCGCACGCTGGCCTCTCACCGCAAACATATCTGCGAGGGAAGGAACTACAGACCACGCGAGTCTCTAATGGGATGCTTTAAGCCGTCTTTTAGGTTTTTTAATGAGCGGTTCCTGGCAGGAATGCTAAACATCACTAGGTAGACAGAGCTGCCTCGCTGTCAGGCGCGCGATGTGTTTCTGTGTCCTTGTCTGGCTTAAGTGAGCTCTGACCTCATTTGCTTCTCGCCATTCAATTAACAAGGCGAGCGGCACTGGGGAAGGGGGGGGGGGTGGTGCCTGGGGGGGGGTGTTTAAACGTATGTATTAATTTCCATTTTATGTTCCAAACAATTGAGCATCTCTCGGCGGTGAGAGGAGGCAGCCGGCCCCTCTCCTGGGTACCATTCCCAGCTGATGCTCTTCCCCGGGCTCTGCTTTGCTGGTGAACCCCAGTGCTGGTGGGTTTGGGGGTTCCTGCTCCAACCTTGCTGTCCCATCCCCCACCCAGGGATGGTTCCACACCCCTCACAGCCCCCTCTCTGTCCTCCCCTTAATGTCCCACCATCTTGAGCTTCATCCGGAACGTTGACAAGGATTTGGGGAGAGGGCAAGAAAGGGAGAGAAATGTTTCCCAGGATAGTGAAGAAAAAGTGACTTCAGGCACCTCAATTGATGCTGCTCTGAAATGGATTTTATTCCAGTGTAATGAGAGAACAAAATAATTAATTCCTCTCCCACAGACAAAAGGCTGGAAGCTTCCCTCCAGCCCCATCTTCCCACCCAGCTGGTGGGAGGACAGGAAGATCTCCCTGTGCCAGGGCCAAATTCTGGAGGTGCAGTTCAGCCTCTTCCTGGAGCCTGGGGACTGGGCCTGTGCCCTGGGAAAGGGTCCTGGTTGGGAATGGGGTTCTGCAAAGAGCAGTCCCCCCTCCTCCTGGGGCTGATGTGCTTGTGGGGTGCTGGGGTGTGCAGGGGACCAGGCTGGATCGAGCCCCACATTCCATCCAACACCCACCCATGGTTGTCTGAAGGCACCACTAGTGGGACTGCAGCCCTTGCTAAAAGGAATTCCCAGGTTTCCAAAGGGAGGGGGCTGCCCCTGCTCTTCAAATGTGGTCCCTCCCCCCTCCTTTAGGTGCTGAGGGTGAACAGGGGGATTGTGCTTGTTTGGGATGAAGTGATAAATATTAATTACTCCTCTTCCAGCCCACTCTTGTCTGCACAACATTCCAGGACCAGGGAGAAACGGAGGCAGAGTCAATTTATTCACTTAGCAGGTCACTCCCTTCAAGAATATCCCTTTCAAAAGAGAGCTGCAACCAGACTAGATCAAGCAGGGCTGAGTTTGCCTCCCTCAGATGTGATAAAATATTCTAATAAATACTTGGGAAGCCCATTCCAAGGAGAATGCTCTATGCTGGTGAGGCCTTTCATGTGGCTTTCCTGTCCAAGCCATGGTGGTGCAGCATCTGTGGATGCAGCCATGCAATGTCCCCAGGGGTCCTGCTGGCATCAGCACCCGTTGGTCCCACCTGGAAGGTCACTGCCCGATGGGATGCTTTCACTATTTCCAGTTTTTAATAGCAAAACTTAAAAATCTGCCCCTGGAGGGCTTGGAAACAGGCCCTGGATAAGGAAAGTGGATGGACTGTGATGTTGAAGACCCTCCACTCCTCCTGTGTATTTGTGATCATGCTGGACACTGCTGATGTGCTGTGACCCACGGGCTCAGCCACCCCTCGTATGTACAGGAAAAACCTCCTGCTCAGGTCCCTTTGCTGTGGGAAACCCAAAACCCCACGGGGCTCCCTGGTAGCATGGATGGCCCCAACCCCAGGGCCGACGGTATCCCAGCCCTATCTCCATTCCTTTCCCATCCTTGGTCCCACTCTAATCCTATCTCCTTTCCCATCCCACCCCTGGCCCCATCCCAATACTATCTCCACTCCCATCACATCCCAGACCCACTCCCAATCCCACACCAGTCCTATCTCCTTTCCCACCCCATCCCTGGCTCCATCCCAGACCCACTCCCAATCCCACCCCAATCCTATCTCCTTTCCTGCCCCATCTCTGGCCTCAGCCCAGCCCAAATTCCACCCCAGTCCTATTTCCTTTCTCGTCCCTTTCCTGACCTCTTTACCATCCCAATCCTATCTCCTTTCCCATCTCAACTCGGCTCCATCCACTCCCAAGTCCCACCCCTGCCCCATCTCCATTCCTATTGCATTCCTGGCCCCAGCCCGGCCCCAATCCCATCTCATTCCCACCCCATCCCAACCCTCCCCTCAATCCCCACCCTTCCCATCCCCACCCCTCCCTCATCCAATCCCACCCCAATTCCACCGAGAGCCCCGCCTCGCCCCTATTCCTCCCCCCCCCATTTCCCACCTCCCCCCCCCGTTCCCATCCGGTGGGCGACGGCGTCACCGTGCGGCAGCGCCCGGCAGCGCCCGCTGCTCCCGGGGCAGGATGGGACCCCCGGGTGCCAGGACGGGGATGGTGGGGTCGGGGTGCTCCCCAAGACAGAGCAGGATGGGACCCCCTGGTACCGGCATGGGGATGTCGGAGCCGGGATCCTCCCCGGGGCGGGGATGCTGGGCTCTGGATTCTCCCCGGGGAGGAGCAGGATGAGACCCTCCCCCCGAGACCCAGGACGAGGACGGTGGAGTCGGGATGCTCTCTGGTGCGGGGATGCCGGGCTCTTGGTGCTCCCCGGGGTGAAGCAGGATTAGGTCCCCGGGTACCGGGACGGGGACTCTGGGATCTGGGTGCCTCCCCTCGGGTGTCTGTGCAGTGGCGGAGGCGCCCGTCGGGTGGCGCTGCCGAGCCAGCCGGGGATGCTGCCGGGGAGGGTCCCCGTGCACCGCAGCCCCGTCCCCGCATCCCCACCTTCCCCTCTCCCGGCATCCTTGCCTTCCCGCTTCCCTGCGTTCCCGCATCCTTCCATCCCTGCATCCTTCCATCCCTGCATCCTTCCATCCCTGCATCCTTCCATCCCTGCATCCTCCATCGCTGCATCCCTCCATCCTACATCCTGTACCCTCCATCCCTCCACCCTCCACCCTCCATCCCTGTACCCCAGAGCTGCTCAGCACCCTGTCAAGCACCGCCAACGAGCTGACCCTTAACCCCCACCCCAGTGGGGAGCAGCGGGGGGACCCTGCCCGCTGGTTGCCAGCACGGGCCCGGGGGGCTGCAGCCGGGTACAGCGGCAGCGCCGAGGCGTGCGGGGGCTGAGCAGCCCCCGCACCCAGCACCCCCGCTCCGCACAGCCGCCCCGCACCGGGGATGAGGCAGCGCCGACGGGGATACGTCTCCGCCGTGCAACGACACCGAAGATAACGGTATGTGCAGGATCCTCTAATCCCAAAGGAATTAACAGGGGTGCAAAGTGCGAGGGGCTGCGAGGATCAAGGGTGGGAGGTGTGCTTGATTTGGGTTTTTTTTGAGGGGTGACTGCAGGAATCGGCTTGAAAATACCCCAAAATGCCAGTCCGTGGGGCACAACCTGGGCACTCGGGGCTGCACCCGGCCTGCCAGGCTCTGAAAAGCCCAGGCAGCTCCAGAAGGATGGGGAGGGGATGGGATGGGAAATGGGGGGAGTGTGGGAGCCTGGTGTGAAAAGTTGGAGAAGGGGGGGCACAACATAGGCGAGAGGGGGGGTATTATCTCCAAAAAGGCAGCGTACGTGCTGGTGGGAAGGGGATTTGTGGCTGCGCCTTCATCGCGTTCGATAATCCCGAGCGCTGTGTTTTGCTGGGCCATCTGGGCGCTCCCACGCGAGGGGGCAGCGAGGCGGGGGGCGCTGCGGTGATGCTTGAGGCTCCTCTCCCCAGCAGCTGGCGGGTGCTCGCCGCCCCCAGCCCACCATGCCCTCCTCCAAGAGCAGCGACGAGTTCTGGATCGATGGGTCCCACCGAGAAGCGGCTCTGGAAGATTTCTACGTCGTGGGCCCCGAGCTGGGACGGTACCGGCAGCAGGGGGGGTCGGCAGGGGCTGGTGGGGGGCAGGACCCATCCGTATATGGGAGTGTGTCCTGATCGGGGCAGGGTGCAACGAGGAGAGGGACGGAGGGGTGCTGGGGAGGGACGGAGGGATGCTGGGAGGGACGGAGGGATGCAGGGAGGGATGGAGGGATGCAAGGGAGGCTTGCAAGGATGCAGAAAAGGAAGGAAAGATGGTTGAAGGGCCTGGATAAGGAGGGGAATGGAGGAAGACCCGGTCCTCACACATAAGCAGGGGCTTGGAATCTGTTTTATGCTGCAGCAGTGGTTTCGGGAGCACCCCCTGAGGATTCACAAGGTGAGGTCTGGGTTCCCTGTGCACATTTCTCATCATCGTGGGTGGGGAGCAGGCTCGTGGAATAAATCCCTTCTCTGGGGCCATGTCCCTTCACCGGTTCTCATCCTGCCCCACCTCTGCATGGCACTGCTGCTGGAGGGATCCACCACAGCCCCACGCCAGCCCAGGCTTATCTCCCACCTCCCCAAAGCCTTGAGCTGCTCAGAGGGAAGGCGGATGGAGGGAGCAGGGGATGAATAAGGGAGCGTGGTGTGGCCATCCCGCTCACTGTGCTGCCATCCTAGCGGGATGGACCGTGCCTGCTGTGTCCCAGGCATGACTTGGAGCAGCCTTGGGGCTGCTCATGCCCACAGGCAGCAGCATCCAGCCAACTCTCTGGCTTGGCCACAGGTTTGCACCATCCTCCCCACGGGCTGGCCCCTGCGCTCAGCAGGCTCTCCGGGCAAATCCCATTGTTCAACATTTTCCAGTTCATCTGTAAAGCAAACGCAATTATCTCCTGTCGCAGTCAAGGTTGATTGAGGATATTTATTTGAGACCTTAAGCTGTAGCGAGCGGTGGCTGTGGGGGCCGGCGGGGTGAGGGGCTGGGGTGTAGCGAATGCCGGCGCGAATCCAGCCGCTGCCGTAATTGGGAAGGCGTGAGGGGCAGCCAGCACGGAGCCTGGGCACAGCGGGCTTGCTGCGTCCAAGGAGCAACCCTGACACCTCCTAAACACTGAAACAAGGACTTCTAAACAATCCTGTTAGCAGCAAGAATCAGGCTGCAAATTGTCTGTGCAGGAAAGGAAGCACAGGAAGGACATGGGTTTGTTGGAACGGGTCCAGAGGAGGCCACGGAGATGATCCGAGGGCTGGAGAGCCTCCCGTATGAGGACAAGCTGAGAGAGTTGGGGTTGTTCAGCCTGGAGAAGAGAAGGCTCCAGGGAGACCTTAGAGCAGCCTCCCAGGACTGAAAGGGGCTCCAGGAAGGCTGGGGAGGGGCTCTTGATCAGGGAATGCAGGACAAGGGGGAAGGGTTTTGAGCTGAAAGAGGGGAGATTGAGACAAGATCTTAGGGAGAAATATTTTGCTGTGAGGGTGGGGAGGCCCTGGCCCAGGTTTCCCAGAGCAGTGGTGGCTGCCCCATCCCTGGAGGTGTTGAAGTCCAGGTTGGAAGGGGCTTGGAGCCCCCTGATCCAGTGGGAGGTGTCTCTGCCCATGGAACTGTCTGGGTTTTGAGGTCTCTTCCAGCTCAAACCATTCCATGATTCCATTAATATCTTGCAGGTGGATGAAAGGCGCTGGGTCCAGGCTGGGATTCAGCAGTGGTGAGGGGTTGGAAGGAGGAGCAATGGAGGCTGCTGGGTTCTGCCCTCATGTCCAGGCTGGCTGGGAAATCAGGATAATAACCAGGCATCTGCTACGTGTGGGAAGGCAGCAGCAGGGCTGGGCACTGCTGGTTTACTGCAAATCACCCACACATCTGGGATCCACACCAGCCAGGGGAGATGCTCAGGGCTTTTTCTCCTACTGGAAGTGCATTATTGGTTGGAGCAGCAGTGATGCCATTTTGGGTTCAAATTGAATCCTTCTGCACATTTTCCAGAGCTGGAGAATCCCAAGGTGACGGCCACCTCCCCCCTCCGAGCCAGAGCAATTTGTTTCCAAATTGCTTTTCATTTTCAAATCAGACTTTCCTAGAAAATGTTGTGCAAAAGGAGGGAAACGGTTTTGAAAATGCCCAAGATCCTGGCATCCCCAGGCCCCTGCAGCATCTCCATGTGCCTGGTACCCAGCTCTGCCGTTGCCATGGGAATGCAATTCCCAAGTTCAGCTGGATGAGTTGCAAAATATGCTCTTGTTTTTAAAGCAAATCTCTCTCTCTTTTATGAGAGCACCTTGGGGAACACCAGGGCATTCGTCGTGTGGGGCTCCAGCAGGAAGCTGGGTTGGTCTCAGTCTCAGGAGAGATTTTGGTGCAAGTGGTCTTGGGAGAAATTTTGGTGCAAATGGTCTTGATCTTGAGAAAGATTTTAGTGCAAACAATGTTGGTCTTGGGGGTGATTTTGGTGCAAACGGTCTTGGGAGAGATTTTGGTGCAAATGGTCTGAGTCTTGGGGGAGACTTTGGTGCAAAAGAGAGTGTCTGGTATGAGGCTGGATTTTTGTTGGTGGTGCTTCCCTGGGCTGTGGGCACAGCAGGCAGGGATGCCAAGCACCTCAAGGCAGGGCCTGAACTCAGTTCTAGAAGACAGTGAAGCCAAAGAGCGATAAAATGTGGCCAATTACCCAGGGGCAAGAATTAATCTGCACCGAGGAGCCAGGAATAAGAGATGAAATTGTAAATGAGCCCCATAATGGCCTGCAGCAATGGGTCGATTTCACCGTCCAGTGGTTGGAAACCATTCTTATCCAGCTCTGGAAATCATCAGCAGCTGAGGGGGAACAGCTGGGGGTTTAACAGGAATGATTCCTCCTGTAATTCAGAGTGGTTTAACCTGACAGGGAGGTTTGCAATGGTGTGGGGTCACCCCCATGTGCTGTGGCCTTGCTGGGGTTGCAGCTGGGGTGGGGACACTTGCAGCATCCCTGTGATCTCTGCTGAGGTCATTCTTGTGGCTGTGAGCAGGGATAGGGAGGCTCTGTCCTGTCGGGAAAGCCGCTTAAGGATTTAAACCCCCTGTAGGACTTGGGTTTAATTAAAATGGCTTTAGCTGGGAAAGCTGGAAATTATGCAGGGAGGGGGGGTGTGCACAGGGAGGGGGGTGCATGGAGAGGGGAGATGGCTGAAGGGAGATGGGGGATGCATAGCAGGGAATGCAGGGAGGAAGGAGATGCCCAGGGAAGGATACAGAAGGGGGAGAATCCTCAGAGGGAGATGCCTGGATGGAGATGGGGAGGATGCCCAGGGAGGGAGATGCCCAGGTGGAATACCTGGGGGAGGATGAGGAGATGTCCAGGGGATGCAAGAGGGGGTGAAAATGCAGGGAGAAGTTGGAAGGATGCTCGGGGAGGGAGTTGTATGGGACAGGGTGCCCAGGACAGGATGGCCAGAGTGGGATGCATGAGGGGGATGATTAATGGGGTGGGGGATGTCCAGGAAAGGACGCATGCTGAGCTCCTAGGGCCTGGTGATGGTGGGGGACATGAGGGACCCGCTTTTCCATCCTGGCCACATCCAGGCCACCTCACACACCTTCCCTCTCCTTCAGGGGAGCCACCTCAGTGGTGTACAGCTGCGAGGAGAAGGGCACGGGCACCCCGTACGCTGCCAAGATACTGAAGAAGACGGTGAGTGTTGGGGGTGGGTGGGTGTGAAGCATTGTGGGGGCTCTGCCTTGCTCCCAAAGCACCTTTGGAACTGGTGGAGCACCAGCTCCCTCAGTCTGAAGGTCCTGGATGGAGAAAAGCACTGGTGTTTGGGCTGGGGGTGCAATAGGATGGGGAAAAGGGGGGTACCGGATCATGAGAGGGGTCTTTGCATAGTGTGGGGCTGGACCCAGCCCCAGCAGCAGAGGTGACGCCACCTCCATGTGGACTTTGCTTTCCAGATCGACAAAAAGATCGTGAGGACGGAGATCGGGGTCCTGCTGCGCCTCTCACACCCCAATATCGTGAGTACAACCCACGGGGAGCCCTGCCTGCACCCCACATCCCCTCCCTGCCTTGCAAGTGGGCTCAAGGGTGCCTGGTCCTTGTCACATCGCAGCGATTCCCCGCTTGCTGCCGCATGAAACTCCTGATCCTTGCAGCGCCTTTGAGCTTCCCAGCTCCGATATCGAGGGCCAGGTCCCCCCACCTCCTCCCTCCATCCTCCCTCCCCATGCCTTGGTCTGAGATTTCCATTTAGCAAGCAATTTCCATCGAGGAGATCAAATGAATCCCACAGAAAATTGCCCTGCTGTAATGAATCCTGCAAGGGGAGATAAAAGGCGAGGCCGGGGCCGCGGGTGCTGGGTGCTGCGTCCCGGTGCAGCCGGCTGCCGTTTCTCTTGCTCAGCGCTCCGGGGATAACGGCGGCTCGGCTGGAACGATTTGCAACGCCCAGGAGCGGATCTAATCACCACTTGGTGTCAGCAGAGCCGGGGCTGCCGTGTCGGTCCCTCTGCAACGGCAGGGGGCTCGGGTCTCCACCCCCATCCATCCACCTGCCAAAAAAGCTTATTCCTGGCTCTTCGTTCCACCTGGAAATTGCAGAAGCGTCTTGGAGCCAAGCTGAGTTAAAGAAATGACACAGAAAGCCACCTGGGAGCTGCTGCTGTTGCCGTGGTACTGGGCACTGGTGCTGAGGGGCGTGTGATGAAACCTGCTCCAGTGGGTTTTGTGGCTGGGGCATCACCAGGACATCATTGGGACACCACTGGGACACCACAAGAACATCACCAGGACACTACCAAGAAATCACCAGGACACTACCAAGAAATCACCAGGACACTACCAAGAAATCACCAGCACATCACCAGGAAATCACCAGAACATCACTGGGACACCACCAGGATGTCATCAGGACACCACCAGGACACCACCTCACCTCAAGGCTGCTGCTCCTTCCCAAACTGCCATTCTTTGCAGCGTTGTTCAAACACCCTGAGCACGGCTGCTTCCAGCTGAGCCCACATCAACCATCCTCGGAGCAAGAAGGCTTTGCCCTCTGGAGGAGCCCCAGTGGGGATGTCCAGCTGTCAACCACCATTCAAAACCTTGATGCAAAGAGAAGAAGCCAAGAGAAGTCCAAACTATCCTAAAAACAGGGATGGTAGAGGTGAACATCCCCAACCCCCTTGGCCAACTCAGCACCTTGGGGCAATTGGGCACTTCTGCCCTCTCCATGAAGTTGTTTCCCCTGTTCTGGGGTGTTCAAGCAGACCCAGGAACAACAGCCAGGATGGAGATTGTCCCCTTGGAGCAACCTGGGAGGAGGCTCAGCTGAGATCGGCCACAGATGGGGAGCGGCTCCTCTGATGGGTTATCAAAAACACGACAGCAAATCTCATTTCTGCTCTCCCTCTTCTTTTCCTCTCCAGGCAGCGGCACCGCGGAGGAGGAACCAGCTGGAGAGTTTTAATATTTAAATCAGAGTTTTCTGTAGGGTTCTGCTCTCTGCCAGGTTCGAGTGGCTTTCCAAGAGCTGCTCCGTTTCATTATTGACGCCGGTGCCACCGATGCGCTCGCTATCGTACAGCACCAACCACGACAGTGGCTGATAATAGGATTGTAAACTTTTGAAGTTAATAGGAAAATTATAGTGCTCCCGTGTATTATTATAATGCAATAAGCTGCCACATAGTGTCTCTCACCCTGCGGGGTATCATGGCTTGTCACCCAGCCTAGGAAGGTAATGATTAAAGCCCCATGAAATTTGCAGTGTCACAAAAGTCTTAAGAAGCGTGAAATTCTCTGTTTTCCATTAAAAAAAAAGAAGAAACAACCCTTAAATTGCATTTTGACATTTTTTTTAAGAGAGAGACCTGTGAATTCAGATCTGCTGCAGCAGCACAAAGGTCTTGTGCGAACAAGCTCATCTCGCCCAGAAGCTAAGAACCAAAAAACAGGAGAAAAGCAGTTTCTATAGAGGTTTTCATGCTGGAAAACAATCCAAGGGACATTTCCAAAAGCACTCGTGGAGTCTCAGGATCTTGGTGGCTTTGGCCCCTCCGTGTGTTTCTTCTGCATCCTTGCAAGTGCATGATCCATCCTGGGAGGAGGGACAAGCACAAGGCTTTGCCAGGGCTTTCTCCACACCACAGGGCTGGGTGGAGGCACCCAAAGTGCCAGTGCAGCTGATGAAGCTGCAAAATTAAAAAGCTTCTGGTGAGCTCCTCTTCCAGCTAAGGAACATGGAGACATGAAGAGGATAAAGGTGCTGCATGTCCATCTTTTCCCATTCAGCCCTGAGAAGGCTCTGGAGAGACCTTAGAGCAGCCTCCCAGTACTGAAAGGGGCTCCAGGAAGGCTGGGGAGGGGCTCTTGATCAGGGAATGCAGGGATGGAATGAGGGGGAACAGTTTTCAGTTGAAAGAGGGGAGATTGAGATGAGATCTTGGGGAGAAATGTTTTGCTGTGAGGGTGGGGAGGCCCTGGCCCAGGTTTTCCGGAGAAGTGGTGGCTGTCCCATCCCTAGAGGTGTTCAAGGCCAGGTTGGATGGGGCTTTGAGCCCCTTGATCCAGTGGGAGGTGTCCCTGCCCATGGCAGGGGGGTGGAACTGGATGGGCTTTGAGGTCCCTTCCAGCTCAAACCATTCTATGATTTCCAGCATCATCTCTAATGCTCTATTAAGTGAACAGGGCTGTTCCAAACAGTCAAAACAATTTCCATTCAATCAAATACAAATGTGAGGAAGGAAATGCATTGGTTGCCCCAAAAAAAGCCAGAAAACCCTGGTGGTCACATCCTCCTCACAGCTCAACCAGTCTCCACATCCCACATCCACATCCCTCCTCCCTCGTGTCACCCCTTTCAGATCAAGCTGAAGGAGATCTTTGAGACGCCCTCCGAGATCGCGCTCATCCTGGAGCTGGTGACGGGAGGAGAGCTCTTCGACAGGTACACCCGGCCCCACGACCCTAAAGAGGGGGGACAAATCTCACCCTGAGGGTGTGGGGAGGATGAGGATGAGGATGGAGGGAGCTGATGCACGGCATGGTTGGGGGGATGTGGGGTGATAGGGGTCTGTGTGGGGCAGGGGGCTGTCACGCTGATCCCTGTGCCTGTAGGATCGTGGAGAGGGGCTTCTACAGCGAGCGGGACGCGGCCCACGTCGTGAAGCAGATCCTGGAAGCTGTTTCGGTAACGTTCCCTCTCCCCAGCCCCTGGAAATAGCCTGGTTGGGGGGTCTTGTGCATGAATCAGAGATGTTGCTGTGGGGGCTGCACCCTCCCAGTTACCCCTGGGAGAGACATCTGGAGCTGCACCATCCCAAGTAACCCTGGGGAGAGGCATCTGGAGCCACATCAGCCCAAATAACCCTGGGGAGAGGCATCTGGAGCCACACCATCACAATTAATCCTGGGGAGAAGCATCCAGAGCTGCATCATCCCAAATAACCCTGGGGAGAGACACTGGGAGCCACATCATCCCAAATGCCCCCGGGGAGAAGCATTTCCTTGCCCACCCTTGGCTCTCTAAAGGCATTGATGGTGGAGACGCCTCTTCCCATCCGCATTTGTCGGGGATGGAGGAGAGGAGGTGGAAGGTCAGCACTGCTCTGCATCACAGGTCACTGGAGATGGGGTTTCTATGGCAACGGGAGAGTTTAAAAATGGAAACTCCAAACAGAAAATATCCTTCCTGTACCCTGGTGGCTGTGCCAGCGGCTCTGACACCGCTGGTGTTGTTTTCAAAGGAATAGTCATGGAGTTGGTTCCATGTTTGTGATGGGTCCTAGATTGCTGCCACCTCCTGAGTTCTGTCTGAAGCAAATGGGTCTTTCCTGCCCCTTCCCTTCCTTCCCACATCCCTGTTTTCTCTCTCTGTAGTATCTGCATGCAAACGGAGTCGTCCATCGCGACCTGAAGCCGGAGAACCTGCTCTACGCAGACCTGTCCCCCGATGCTCCCCTTAAAATAGGTGGGTTTGCAGGGGGGTCCTGGGGAGGAGCTGTGGGAAAAGAAGGGTTAACAGCACCTCTCACTCCCCTGTGTGTCTCTCTAAGGTGACTTTGGGCTCTCCAAGGTCCTGGATGAACAGGACACCATGAAAACCATCTGCGGGACGCCGGGGTACTGCGGTGAGCACGAGGGAAGAGCTGAGGGGTGGGAGGGAGACCCAGGAGGCTGCTGAGACCACAGCTCAGTGCAGGGATGGCAGCGGCTCAGGAGATGCTGCAGGTGCTCTGGGGGTGTCTCCTGTGCTGTGATGTCCCCACGGGGCTCCCCACACCCCCTCATCCAAACCCCAAACTCTGCTTCCAGCCCCTGAAATCCTTCATGGGTGCCCATACGGCCCGGAAGTGGATATGTGGTCCGTGGGCGTCATCACCTACATCCTGTGAGTAACCCTGCCGGGTGGTGAAGCCACGGTGGTGAAGCCGGATGGTTTGGCCACCTCAGCCCACCGTGAGCAGCCAGCAGCGTCCTGTAGCTCCTCTCTCCTGCTCCCACAGGCTCTGTGGCTTCGAGCCCTTCTTCGACCCACGAGGGGACCAGTACATGTACAGCCGCATCCTCACCTGCGACTACGAGTTCGTGTCCCCGTGGTGGGATGAGGTTTCCCTCAATGCCAAGGACTTGGTGAGCGAGACAGCCTTCAGATCAAAGCTTGTAAAGATGACAAAAGGAGGGGGTTTTGACAAATGAAGGCGTTTTGTTGGTTACAGGTCAGAAAACTGATCGTCCTGGATCCCAAGAAGAGACTGACAGTCTGCCAGGCCCTGGAGCATCCCTGGGTCACTGGGAAAGCTGCTAAATTTGCTCACATGGACAGCACACAGAAGAAATTGCAGGAATTTAATGCCCGACGCAAACTTAAGGTATGGTGAAAGAGCCCTGTCAGGCCCAGGGGGCAGCTCGTGTTCGTGTTCACTGTCACTGGGCTTTAAGGACTCCCAGCCCGAGTGGATAAATGTGCAGTGATGCACAGCAGCTTGGGAGGGGCCTTCTTGGGCAGGGGGTGGAGGATGATGGAGCAGCTCCTTGCACAGCTGCATCCCCTGGTCTGCCCACGGAGGCAGCCACTGCTGGGAAAAGCCCTGCCCGAGGAGAAGGGCTGCACTTCCCAGCTCAGCACGGTTCAAGAAGCGCGCACAATCACCTTTTCTGCACACTCCAGGGGCCTGAGCGCCTCAGGAATGGCGTTGAAGGGGAGAATTCTGCCAAACACAGGCTAATAACAGCTCACACCTTCATAACAGGCTGCCATGAAAGCCGTGGTGGCTTCCAGCCGCTTGGGCAACCACGGGCACCACGACTGCTCCCGCAGCGGGCGCAGCCAGGGGGGTTCCCGGGGTGCCTGCCTGCCCCAGGGGACGGGGAACACCGGTTCCGAAGCCACCACCACCACCGAGGACATCAACGCTTTCCGGAGTGACCGCCCTGCCGTGTCCAAGGTTCCTGTGAACGGCGCCAGCTGCAAGAGCTAACGCGCTCGGCGCCAGCGCCAGCGCCACGACTTCAACAACCAATACCCCACTGACCCTTGGATGCCACCACCAGGAGAGGCAGAGATAGCTGGGGGGGGGACAGAAGTGCCCCGAGTGTAGGTGTGCATTGGGAGGACCACAGTCTGTCGTATGGAGCATCCTTATTTAATGTCCTGTTGCCAGTGCAGTCGTACCTGGTCGCTGTGAGCGTGTGTCCGTACGGACCCAGCTGAGGAAACGAGGCTGGCGACTCGGTCTTCCAACAAATTAACAGTTTGGGGCTTGAAAAGATCCCAAGTGCGTTAAAAATGAGGAGCAAACAGCAGGAAAAAGGATTTCTTTCCCCTTCCCCACAAAGACAGTGAGTTTTGTAAGTTCCTGTAAATAGCCCTGATGGGTTTCTTCGTGGAGGGAGAGGGCACGTGTGGATTCTCGCTGGCCATCAATGTCACCTCTACTGTTGCACCTGCAGGACTCAGCTGCATTAAACAAGGTTTGTAGGAGCCTTCCAACCCAGCTGTGTGATCCTACCAGGAGAAAAAAGCTTTGCCAGTGGCTCCTTTATTATCTCCAGACAACTTCTCCTTGATTGGTGCTTTGGTTCCACTTCATTTCCTTCCTGTTCAGTCTTGCTGTGGACGCATGATGATGGTAGGATTGTCCAGAACTGGGAATGCTGGTTTCTCTGGCCATTCCAGGTTATGATTTACATGAGGTGTTTTAACAAAGGACAAAGCAACTCTTTCTATGGTTGTAGAACACATAATGGTGCTGCTGTTTCTTGAGTGAGGACGAGGAGCTGATACGTATTTTGTTTGGGTTTTTTAAGACAAACTTCTTGAGAAGGCATTTTTTAGGCAGTTATTTACCAAGCCACAGGATAAGCATTTGCAGATTTTAATAATCAGACAGGAGAAGCCATATTACACATGAGGGATTATGGAAAGCTGGGTGGATGCTCTGCAGTCCCAACTGGCATCATCCAGGTTCGCTGAGCAGAGGCGATGCCAGTGACTGCGTCTCTCATGGTTTGGGTCGTACACACGGAACAATGGGATTGGGTGCAACTGGAGAAGAATGAATGAGGTTCAGGTTTCCAGGATGGGGACAGAGAGGGAAGATGTTGCTAAACCAACACAGATTGAAGTTTTGCAGACGCTGAAAGCCGTGATTACCAATAGGGCGGAGGGTGGTCAGAGAAGCAGATGGAACGCAACGGCTTCCGTATCGACTTCCAGCCTGAGCAGAAGTCCTAAAGGCTTTGTGCAAGGGCTGATCCATTCCCTGTGATGCTTCTCTATGTCTGAGGTGCTTGTAAAGCCAATTGTAGAAGAGATTGAATGTTCAAGGGGGGGGGGTTAATTGTAAAAATGAGGCCTTGACAAAACATATGCTTTTTATTTAACTAATGGTCATACCTTCAGTGGGGCAGCAGATGCACAGAGAGACATCACTGTGGAGAAAGAAGATGATGGGAACGATGCTTCAGCAAGACTGAAAGTGTTTCCTTTTCTTTGTGTTGTGCAGACAAAGCAGTTGTTTCCTCTTTTTTTTTTTAACATAGAGGCCAAACATTGCCATGTGCTGAATTCTGGCCTTTGTCTTGTGCTGAGGGTGACGCTCTGTCCTCCAAACTCCATGACTTGTCCCAGTTTATTCCAGCAGGGTCAGAACTCCAACTTTAACCATGTTCATACAGTCATGGAATGGACTGGGTTGGAAGGGACATCAAAAGCCCATCCAGTTCCATCCCCCTGCCATGGGCAGGGACACCTCCCACTGGATCAGGGGGCTCCAAGCCCCATCCAACCTGGCCTTGAACACCTCCAGGGATGGGGCAGCCACCACTGCTCTGGGCAACCTGGGCCAGGGCCTCCCCATCCTCATAGGAAAACATTCCTTCCTAAGATTTCATCTCAATCTCCCTCTTTCAGCTTAAAACAGTCCTCCTTCATCCTATGACATTAACTAACTTTGGTCTTAAAGATCATTTTATGTCTTTTGAAGTGAAATACTTATTTAAATGCCTCGCTGGACCAGGCCAGAGCTCTCAGCACACCCAGATCCCGGGAAATAGTGACTGATGCTGAGGAACACAGAGCAACATTGCCCTGCCCGCAGAATTCTGATCCTGGGAAATGGAGTATCAGTTAGATAACGGAGTAACAAAGTGTCTCCAGCGATGGAAGGCACCCAGGGTAAGAAAAACAAGGAGTTTCCCTCTGATGTTATGTCAACAAAGCATTATTCCACAAATATCAATACTTGATGGCAGGGAAAAAAGTGTTCTCCTGGAAGTGAGGCTGATAAGTGATGCTGTTTTGATCTGTATTATCATTTTCAGAATGTGGTTTAACAACTTGCTACTTCTGTATAGTGGTGACATTTCCGATATTGCAGGTATTTATAAAACAGCTTAGATAACCAATAAAGTATTGAACATCACAACGTGGGCTCGTTTTTCACTGTTATTTTCGGGACAAAAGGGCTGAAAATGGACAGGGCTATTCAAATGTGCTGAAGGCCTTTTTTTGTCCTGATCTTTTTAACCCATTTTGACACTACAGTTTATTTTCAGGCTCTGGACAGTCAAACAGTCACCCTGTCTGTTGATCTGCCCAGGGTTATGGGGATTTACCTAAGGTCAGTGTTGGTCCACAGCAGCTGAACACGAGCCAACAGTGACCCAGGTGGCCAAAAAGGCCAACAGCATCCCGGCTTGGGTTAGCCATGGTGTGGCCAGCAGGAGCAGGGAAGGGATCGTCCCCCTGGAGTCGGCACTGGTGAAGCCACACCTCGAATTCTGGGTTCGGTTTTGGTCCAAGAAAGATATTGAGGGGCTGGAGCACATCCAGAGAACGTAACGGAGCTGGGGAAAGGGCTGGAGAACAGGGGGTCTGGGAGCGGCTGAGGAACTTGGGAGGGGTTTAGCCTGGAGAAGAGGAGGCTGAAGGGAGACATCATCGCTCTCTGCAGCTCCTGGAAAGGAGGTTGGAGCGAGGTGGGTGCTGGGCTCTGCTCCCAAGTAACAAATGATGGGAAGAGAGGAAATGGCCTCAGGTTGCACCAGGGGAAGTTTAGATTGGATATCAGGAAAAAAAATCTCTTCACCAAGAGAGTGGTGAAGCCCTGGCAGAGGCTGCTCTGGGCAGTGGTGGAGTCTCCTTTCCTGGAGGGGTTCAAAAGCCGTTTAGACGTGGTTTAGTGGTGCAGTTGGCAGCGTGAGGTTTATGGTTGGACTCCATGACCTTCATCCCTGGAGGGATTTAAATGGCAGGTGGATGACGTGCTCGGGGATGGTTTAGTGGACTCGATGATCTCGAAAGTCTTTTGCAACCAAACGATTCTGCGAGTCTCTGAATGGGGAGGGGATGCTCAGCAGCCGCACGGTGACGTCACACCCACGGCCGCGTTGCCATAGAGCCCACAGGGGAAGCGCCGCAACGGCCCGCGCCGTGACGTCACACCCGCGGGGGGGGCGGGCGTTTGGTGGGCGTGGCCTAGG